>JAXCMG010000049.1:722100-791433 GCA_034642415.1 Podarcis siculus | reverse complement strand
GTTGAGGACGGCGATGGGGATGGCAGCACCATTAGCCAGTCAGTTGCCATGGCTATTGCTGGCTCTCCCTTGCCCCACGCTCATCGGTCCACTGTCTTCCAAATGCCATCAGTGGTGAGTGTACACTGCCCTCTGGGGCTAGAGAATGAAGCTGAAACTTGGGTGGGGAATACTTGCACATTAGAAGGGGATGAGGGTTTGTATAGCTCTCCAATGCTGTTGGACTCCCAACTCCCTCCCTTCAGCCCAGTGGTCAGGGGTGATGAATCTAACGTCATCTGGAAGACCATAAGCTCCCTATCTCAGCTTTAGAGACAGAAATCTCAATGGTAATGATATCTGGTATTGTACAGCCTCCCATTTAGGCAAGAAGCCATGTCTATTAGGAACTTGTGGAATGAACCCAGGAGCATACAGGTCTCAGTCCTCAGCAGGAAAGTCTCTGTGTGTTCAGATTTGTAACATGGTTGATCTCAAACACAATAGGAGATTTAACAGTACAAAAACTATTAGTTGATTGCAGTGAGTTTTGTTTGTTTATGTGAGGGGGGCAGTTATTGGGTCAGATTAGCCTTATCAATTTGTATGCTATTGCGGGGTTTATATTATTATCTTGTTGGGCTGTGTATATAATAAAGGACAGCCATTCTGGGGTGAAGGCATCCTCTTTTGTAACTGAAAAATCATTTAATAAAAACAAATACACAAACACACACACACCCTACAAGGACTTGCATGAAGCAGCC
This sequence comes from Podarcis siculus, assembly GCA_034642415.1. NCBI lineage: Eukaryota > Metazoa > Chordata > Lepidosauria > Squamata > Lacertidae > Podarcis > Podarcis siculus. Next base: position 790,687 of record JAXCMG010000049.1, on the reverse strand, counting down.
AATTTTAAAATTCCATTCAGCTACTACTTGCATTTCCTATTCCGACATAGTGAAATCATTCGGCAATGTGGGCTCAAAACCAGAGGAAAGGAGGTCATTATGAATAGAGAGCAGCAGGGCCTTCTTCGATGCACTGTGCCATTTAGGCACTCTTAGTGGGAAAGGGGGGAATGGGGGTCTGGGTCAAGTGAATTGTAAGAGCTGCGCTGAGCTCATCTCTTGCTTTTTTGCAGCCGCCACGCCAGTATAGCATGCTGTCGGCTGAATCAAGTCGCAACCTGCTGGTGTGTCTCCTGTGGGTACTGAAGAATGCGGATGGAGCTGTGCTGCATCGCTGGCTTGCTGACCTCTCTGCTTTGCATGTGAACCGTCTCCTTGACCTGCTCTACCTCTGTGTCTCTTGCTTCGAGTATAAGGTTAGAGTCTAGGCACTGAGAGAACCAAAAGTGGCTCCCCTGCTTCCCTCCTCCCCATCCCAGGACTTTGGGGGACAGAACACAGGAATCCCACCTTTAGCTGGCTGGACTCCTCACCTAGACAAACTCCTTAGTGGTTGCAGATCTCAAAGCATGCAGTCTTTGACAGAACGTGGCCAGCAAAGAGCGGAGAAGAGGCAAGAGAAATGCAGCCTCTGACTGCAATAGTCAGAGGCTTCATTTTCTTCCAAGGAGAGCCTTAGAAAACAGTGGTTCTACAACACTTTGGGTGTCTTAAGGCAAGAGCAGACAGGCTGTAGGACCTCTCTGTTGTTTAATAGAATCCTGAGAGTTCACTTGTTGGAGTCTAAGGCAAAAAACATACACTTCAGTTAAAGAATTCTAAGTCCAGGAACTTGTACTGCGTACCAGAACTGAGTCAAGTTCACAGTCTTTCCGTATACAAAATGCACACCCATCTAAGTACAACCATGATCCATTTCAGCAGGGAGAGTCGTGTTGTTGTTGTTAAATTGTGGGGGCATAAATCCTTGCCAATCTGCTTCATGCCACACAGAAATCGACCAGTAGATCTTGATCTACCTTCTTCCCACCCCTGCTGTAAGAATTCTTCTAACGTGGAGATTGAATAGGAAGTGAAATGTAAGAAGCCACTAACAGTTTATAGTGAAATCATTCCTATAAGATATTGTGAAGTCCAGTAGTTCAATTCAGTTCAATATAGTGCTGTTGTTGGCTATGAGCTAAAATGGGGAGTGGTGGGAACCTTGCATTTGGAGCCCCAAAATACCTCTTTGCCAGATGTGAAGTGTGGCAGCTTACCAATTCTTGCCTATTGTATTTGGTGCTGATGTGGCCCTAGCCAGAAGCATTCTCCATGGTAAAAGGTGAAGGGGCTTCACATCCCACTGCTCAGCGCCTGTTGAAATGAGCACTTGGCCACTTTCTTCAGTGAGCAACTGTCTGCCTGTTCTGTGAGTTCTGGGCCTGCCAGGTTTTGCTCCTGCAGCCAAACTCCCCCTCTTGCTTAGCAGCGAGGACTTTTAGACTCACTGCCATCCACAGGGCAAGAAGGCCTTTGAGCGCATCAACAGCCTGACCTTCAAGAAGTCTCTGGACATGAAAGCACGACTGGAGGAAGCCATCCTGGGCACTATTGGGGCACGCCAGGAGATGGTGCGACGCAGCCGAGGTGAGAATGAGAGAGGGTGGGGCTGTTTATCATGAGCTTGCTTCTGTAGTCTCCAGAAGCAAGCTTCTGGAAGTCTGGAAGGAAGCAGATGTAAACTCTTTGGAGTACCATCTGTATGAACATTCCCTTGAAGGCTCACTCTAGCTGAAGCATCTTTCAGACGTTAATGGCTGGCTTTCGGTGACTGGAACTAGGCTTGGTGGGAAGGAGTTTTCAGATCTGTCATGGTACTCATGCCCTTCCTCCCCTTCCTACACAGAGCGGAGTCCATTTGGAAACCAAGAAAATGTTCGCTGGAGGAAGAATATTGCCCATTGGAGGCAGAATTCGGACAAGGTGGACAAGTGCGTTTGTGGGCAACTCCGGGGAGGTTAAGGGGTTTGGTAGTACCTTGTTTACATTCACACATTGGACTGGTTTACCTATAATGCTTAGCAAAACCTTGGCTTAGTGCAGATGAGCAACCCTTTTATTTTTATTTTATATACTGTGATCTGTTTATGTGAACCCCCTGAGACCTTCGGGAATAATAATAATAATAATAATAATAGAGAGAAGACGGTGGCTGCTTTGCTCCCCCTCCGTCCTGTTGCTGTTGCAAATGAAGCCATTATTTAGCATAGCATTAACACTGAAATCCAGGTTCATGGTTTATTTCCTCCAGACAAACCGCGAGCAGTAAGCTATAGAACAATCCTCACAGTGCAGACAGTTACCCAAGAACAGGAACCAAACTTGGGCCTGAACACACAGTGACTCTCATGGTGTGTGTGTGAGTTGTGTGCAGTGCCTTAATCATAAATTAGTGTGTTTGGTTTGTCACATAGCCATGATCACATGGCATTCATGGTGTACTAGATTATTTTTTTTTTTAATAAAAAAATTAACTCAGGTTTTAGTTTTCATGATTGTGTTGGAAAACGTATAGAGAAAAAGACTGTGTGGGATAAAGATTCTGAGTCCAAGAAAGAGATGTGGTTTTAGTTCCTTCTCATTGGCTTGCCATCATCCCATATCCCAGCTTTCCCACCCTTATAGAGAAGGTGCTGCAGGCCCCTTTGGGCTGCTCCTGATCTTAGGCAAGAGCTAGTTGCAGGAACCAGCTACCTGTTTAATGGAAGCCAAACGACTTTGGCTTTGCATGTCCCTAGTGTAGTTCCAACCTTTGGCAGGCCTGTACGAGCAGCACAGTGAGCAGAAAACCGGAATAACCATGCAAGCGAGGATTGGCATCTGGTGACTCTAAATGTCATAAACCCACGCCCTTTTTTGTCTCTTGCTCAGATCCAAAGAAGAGATGGAACATGAGGCTCTGGTGGATGGGAATATGGCCACAGAAGCCAATATGGTGGTGCTGGACACCCTAGAAATCATTGTGCAGGTAGGATCTGATGGAGACTACAGTCTTGCACCCACCCGCCAGAGCAAGGCTCTGGGATTAATTTGTTCTTCCAGGGTGAAGATTCCATCTCTTATCTATGCTCTGCAGTGGTGCAGTGGTAACTTTTGAATTGTAGGAGCTTCCCCGCCCCCTCACAGTTCACAAGCCACACCCACAAGGAAAATTCAGTTTCTTGATGAAAACTGCTGGCGACAACTTTTCTCATCCATCTTCCATAAGCAGAATCTGATTTGGTGAGCTGGAGGACAAAGTTGTCTCCAGTTTTTCTATTATTGATAAAGTGTTTCTTTGGAGTGCATTGAGAGCCACATCTGTCTTCTTTGTCCTTGGCTGTTTTGATCCTCTCTGTTGCGGTTATGCTGAGCTGGGCTCTCCTAGGTGGTCCGGGGGCTGGAATTCACTGGCCAGCATAGCTCTTGGTCCCTTGCCATCTTTAGCAGAGGCAGTGGGAACACCTAAGGCATGCAGATGATAAGCTTTGCTTGTTCGTTTTACATAGTCACATCTCTGCCTTGGCCACTCATGTCCCAGTGACTTCCATGGGCTTCTTGGTGCAAGATGAAGTCTGGCCTGGATAAAGCAATTGTGACAGCCTCACCACGTTACAAATGGGGCTAACATTCTTTGATGGAGGGGTTCCTAATTTGAGTACAATTTCCCACCCATTTTTTCTTTCTCTACCTCCCTCTCCTCCCCGGTTTCCTCTCCACAGACTGTGATCTTATCGGAAGCCAAGGAGAGTGTCCTTGGCGGGGTGCTGAGGGTGCTTCTGCACACAATGGGCTGCACTCCCAGCGCTGCCTTCCTGCAACACTGCTTTGCTACCCAGAGGGCGCTGGTCAGCAAGGTGAGTGCTGCTTGGTTGGGAAAACTCAGCGGACGTGAATGTTGCGGTTGAATTCCAGCTGATTTTGCAAAGCATCTTGCTCTGCTCCTAAGAAGACAGTGCAGGGAGACTATTGACTTGTCTGCATCCAAGCTCACCAGCTCTGGTTGTAAGTGGAACCTGGCTACTTCAGGAACAAGAAGGGCTTAATCTACCCCTCAGGTTGTTAGCTTCTGTCACCGCTCATGTTCTCCAACCTTTAACTCTGCTGAAGGGGCTTTTTCTCTCCAGGGTTTTTCTGAGATTGTCCACAGCAGAGTCTGCTTACTTAAGTGTGTGTGTGTGTGAGAGAGAGAGAGAGAGCAAGAGAGAGAGTGAACAAACACACACACACACAAATATAAAACCAGAATATGAATACCAACCTCAATCCTACAGAGCGTCTGGGAATCCTCCAACTTCACAATGCGTGTTTCCAAAATATCTTTCAAAACATGATGTCCAGATGTAAGACCTGTTTCACGCCTCCTGTACTTGTTAACCAAGCCAATGTATTCTTCAAAAATTGCACCTGTGGGAGCAGGGGCCTGGATTCCCCAGGACTGATTTATGAGACAAATGGCCCCCGGTCATCTGAAAAGGCACCCCATTCTGTTTCACCCCTAGTGAGCCAGCATTGCCAAAGGGTAATGTCAGCAGCCAGCAGTTGCCGTATTCTATCACCCCACTTTCCCAAAGCAAACTCTTCCTTGCTTTTCCAGAAATAAGGTGTTGCCATGCCAAGGTGGATTATTGAATAAATGCTTTATTTCAGCCTTGAAAGATAGAGACCAAAGCCAGCCCATTATTATTTGAGTCTACTTAATTATGATACTGCAGATCTGGAACAACCTCTATAAAAGGGCCTGACACACCCCTCCCTTTACGCTTCCAAGTGTTGGATGAAAACCTGATTCACAGAGGCTTTTAATATTAAATCTTACCACTGTTGAGTGCATTAATACCTTGCTTTTAAGATTATCAACCTGTTGGGTTTTATGCATCTATTATCCATTGCCTTCCTTGCAGTCCATAGGAAGGCCAGTATTATCATTGCTAGATAAAATAACTCCAGTCTCTTGCTTGCAGTTTCCCGAAATGCTTTTCGAGGAGGACACAGAACTGTGTGCTGACCTGTGTCTGCGCCTTCTCCGCCATTGCAGTAGCAAGGTGGGCATCATCCGCACCCATGCAAGCACCTCGCTCTACCTTCTCATGCGACAGAACTTCGAGATTGGCAATGTAAGTGCTCATTGGAGTAAGGAGGTGCTAGAGCTGCTGCCCTCTGTCTCTTCTGCTGCAAGGGTGCTGTCAGATGCAGGGGGTGGTTGCTCATGAGTAACCAGGCAAGACTCCAACCTGTCTTTTACAGGTTTTATTGGTGCAAACTATTTACAGTGCAGAACCAACAAGTTCATGTCCGTTTTAGTCACTTGCAGAATCTGGGAGTGGCCTCTTCCGGCTTCTCCCCCTACATAAGAACTTGGACACCCCAAATCTCCGCCTCCCCTCCTTGCGTTTTACCCCTCTGCGCAGGCTGGGCAACGGAAGTGGCATGTCTGCCTCCTGGCCAACTGGGTTAGGTGAGGCGCTTGGGCTCCCAGCAGCATCTTCAAGCCCTCTCCTTCTTAGCTACCCCCTTCCCTCTCTGCTCCACCGCAGGTGTGGCTTTCCCCACCGCTGGACGAGAGCTAAGCATCGGAGGCCCTCTGTATCCCCCTGCCTCCCTCCCCTGTTCCGATGGCAGTGCCCTGACAGGTGCTTCCTGGGAGCAGGCCTGGGCCATCACCAGAGTCCAAGCAGTTGTTGTTGTTAATTGAATGAATGAATCAATGAATTTATACACCGCCCTATACTTGGAGGTCTCAGGGCAGTTCACAGAAAAGATCAACATAAAACACACAATATATATAATCAAAATAAAAACAATAACCCAATAACACCCCCCCAAAAAAAGAAAGCCGCATTTTAAAAGGGCATAGGATGTCCATCAGATCAACCAATGGCCTGGTTAAAAAGGAACGTTTTTGCCTGGCGCCTAAAGGTGTATAATGAAGGCAGCAGGCGAACTTCCCTGGGGAGAGCATTCCACAGACAGGGAGCCACTGCAGAGAAGGCCCCGTTCTTGTGTTGCCACCCTCTGGACCTCTTGAGGAGAAGGCACGTGAAGGAGGGCCTCAGAAGATGATCTCAGGGTCCGGGTAGGTTCAATCAGTTCATTGATCCCTGCAGCATTGCCACGTTGCACAAACTCTTTCCCTGCCTCTGTTCTCTTCCCCCCACCTTTGTCAAAATTTAAATTGTTAAGCTTCTTGGGGCCAGGGGCCCGCCTCGTGATTCAATTACTCTGTAAAATGCAGCATACACTGATGTAAAGGTAAAGGGACCCCTGACAATTAGGGTCCAGTCGTGACTTACTCTGGGGTTGTGCTGCTCATCTCGCTTTATTGGCCGAGGGAGCCAGCGTACAGCTTCCGGGTCATGTGGCCAGCATGACAAAGCCACTTCTGGCGAACCAGAGCAGCGCACGGAAATGCTGTTTACCTTCCCGTGAAAGCGGTACCTATTTATCTAATTGCACTTTGGCGTGCTTTTGAACTGCTAGGTTGGCAGGAGCAGGGACTGAGCAACCGGAGCTCACCCTGTTGCGGGGATTCAAACTGCCGACCTTCTGATCGGCAAGCCCTAGGCTCTGTGGTTTAACCCACAGCGCCACCCGCATCCCTTGTACACTGATGGCGTTATGTAAATAAAAATAATGCATTTTTACCAGCCTGGATGCCCCTGCTGATATCCTTCAGTTGCTGCTATGGGAAATGGGAGAGGATCCCCTCTGAGAAGCTTCCAGACTCCTGCTTCTCTCAGAGCCTTATGTGCATGACCATCCCTGGCAGCTTCTTCAAAGTGTTTGCCATGAGTTGCCAAAAGCAACAGTTTTGGATTGTTATCTAACTTGTATTCCTGGGGTGGGGGTCTTAGAGAAAGGCATGTGTATAGGAAAGAGGAGTGGAAATGAAACAAGGAGCAGCGATGCTGAAAAGAAGCACGCTCTCCTAAATAGTGTAAACCTTCTCTTTAATTTTAACTTTCTCTTTAGTTTTAACAGTTGGCCAAGCAATTACTATTCACATTTTAAAGGAAATAATACCAGTGGGAAACTTAAATTTTAAAGTGTTCTGTACTAGCCGTTTTTCTAGGTGATTTTTAATTTAAATCAGTCCACTCTAGAACTGTGTTCTGCAGAATCCATTCCAAGCATCGCCTCTGCTTTTATTTGGCTCAGGATTTGAATAATCTTTCTGGCTTGCCCTGCCTTGCTGACTCCTGCTGCGTCTCTCTTGCACAGAACTTTGCCCGAGTGAAGATGCAAGTCACCATGTCACTCTCTTCGCTTGTGGGAACGTCACAGAACTTCAATGAGGAGCACTTGCGGCGCTCCTTGAAGACCATCCTGACCTATGCTGAGGAAGACCCGGAGCTGCGAGAAACCACATTTGCTGAGCAGGTACATTGGATGGCAGACCCATAAACATCAGACTAGGGGCCTCTAGAAGTTGGGTTGTGGCTTGAGCTGATACCTTCTGACCCTGGCAGTCTCTTCTACAGCTTCTGCAATTAATTATGAACAATTTAATCTTCATTGGGATTTCTAGGCAATTTTTCCAATTTCTTAAGAATACATGTGTGATAGATACAGTGCTTTTTTCTAAAAAAAAAAAAATGTTTAGGGGTCCTCTCGTTTTGACTCAAGAAAATCACCATTCCGTAGTTCAAATCGGGGGAAATAAATAAATGGACAAAAGTACAAAGATTCACAAAATGTTTAGGGGTATGCGTACCCCCAGAAAAAAAGCACTGGATAGATATATTGGATTTATTTAAAAATATTATGTTGCTTTATTTACCAGATAACAACGTATGATCAAACTAAAGCAAACATTTTGCTATTATTTTTAAATAAAAATATTTATTTAAAAAACTGAAATGTGATACTGTACTACAAGATTGTTTACTGAATTTGAAACATAAATCTTCCCAGGAAATTAAAATGTTTCCCAAAATACATAACAATATACATATTGTATAGTCATATTGTAGAATCCTATGGAAATACAAAGTGTAAGCCTAAATTGGGGTCTCAAATTTCAGCAGCACCCTGTGTGACACCAGAATTCAGCATCCCTCTGTCTCTCGTGTTCCATTGTAAACCATGTTGTGTCCCTGGCGGCACCAAACTGGTCATGCTCCCCTAAATCTGCCTCTGGTAGGAACTTGAAATTGCTTAAAATGGTTATATACCCTGGGAAATGGTTAGAGCAGGCATAGGCAAACTCGGCCCTCCAGATGTTTTGGGACTACAACTCCCACCATCCCTAGCTAACAGGACCAGTAGTCAGGGATGATGGGAATTGTAGTCCCAAAACATCTGGAGGGCTGAGTTTGCCTATGCCTGGGTTAGAGTATCTAAATTTGGAAATGGCTACTTCTGTCTTAGATACAGCTAAGCCAGTGTCTACCAAATGTGATGAAAATGCAAGAGATTAATTATAGACCTAGTTTTGCTGTTCTTTCTCCTCCTGATAAGTGGGCAGATTGGGGGGTGGGTACCAGGTTCAAGGTGAACACAGCCCATAAGTGAACAGGGCTATGCCCATCTCAATCCTGTCGGCAAGTATTGTGTCAGGGATGTCCTCTTTCTCAAGTGCCTTTACCTGAGTGCTTGTGGCATCCCCACTCTCGATGGAGGCAATTGTGTGTTCCTGTTCCTGCTCTTCATGCTTGCGACTTAGAAGGTGCTTCCTCTTTTCCCTGGCCAGGTTCAAGACCTCGTCTTCAACCTGCACATGATCTTGACAGACACAGTAAAGATGAAGGAACACCAGGAGGACCCTGAGATGCTGATAGACCTGATGTACAGGTGAGACAGTAGCCAGCGCTCTGGGTACAGAAGCAGCAGGAAGGCCCAGAGGCAAGCAAGCCTTGCTTTCTTCGCCTCAGTTTCCCAAAGGGAGGGTCTCAAAATGCAGAAGCCAATGTGACTGCGTTTGCACCTGTGACAAAGAAGGTTCATATCTCAGATCATCCACAGACTCATTGGCTGTTGGCAAGCCTGTTGCAGCATGAGATCTCTCCCTGCTTTTACACCCACCTCATCTGTTGCGTATGGTGAGAGCTCATCTTTTTGCTCCCACTCAGCATGTAATGGAAGTGGGTGAGCTGGCCTTACAGCCAAGGAGATAGCTATGCTGTCTGGGATAACCTTCTTCATATGAGGGGGCCAAGCACTCTGGGGCTGGAAAAGGGTGGTCTGGGGGAGTGCACACCTTCCAGAGAATATTAAAGGAAAAAGTCACACTAAGTGGTAACATTGCTGTGGGGTTGAGGAGAGCCTTGCAGGCGTTCATCTCTTGGTGGGAGGGTGTAAGCTTGTAGGCTTAATCAACCCAGGCAGAAAGCATTGACACAAATGGGACCACATCATGGAGGTGGGGAATGTCTGTTGCTCCTTGTGTTGATGTAAATGTATTGAGATGCATTCCGGTATATGTCCAAACACAGCCACTGTTTGTGCATCACTCAATCATGTCCAACAACAACAATTTATTTATACCCCGCCCATCTGGCTGGGTTTCCCCAGCCACTCTGGGCAGCTCCCAACAGAATATTAAAAACACGATAAAACATCAAACATTAAAAACTTCCCTAAACAGGGCTGCCTTCAGATGTCTTCTAAAAGTCAGATAGTTGTTTATTTCCTTGACATCTGATGGGAGGGCGTTCCACAGGGCAGGCATCACTACCAAGAAGGCCCTCTGCCTGGTTCCCTATTACCTCACTTCTTGCAAGGAGGGAACTGCCAGAAGGCGCTCAGAGCTGGACCTCAGTGTCTGGGCTGAACGATCGGGGTGGAGACCTTCAGGTATGCTGGGCTAAGGCTGTTTAGGGCTTTAAAGGTCAGCACCAACACTTTGAAGTGTGCTCGGAAACGTACTGGAAGCCAATGTAGGTCCTGGCAGCCACTCCCAGTCACCAGTCTATCTGCTGTATTCTGGATCAGTTGTAGTTTCTGGATCACCTTCAAAGGTAGCCCCACGTAGAGCACATTGCAGTAGTCTAAGCGGGGACGCGGGTGGCGCTGTGGGTAAAACCTCAGCACCTAGGGCTTGCCGATCGCATGGTCAGCGGTTCAAATCCCCGCGGCGGGGTGAGCTCCCGTCTTTCGGTCCCAGCTCCTGCCCACCTAGCAGTTCGAAAGCACCCCTAAGTGCAAGTAGATAAATAGGTACCGCTTTATAGCGGGAAGGTAAACGGCGTTTCCGTGTGCTGCGCTGGTGCCGGCTTGCCAGAGCAGCTTTGTCATGCTGGCCACGTGACCCAGAAGTGTCTCCGGACAGCGCTGGCCCCCAGCCTCTTAAGTGAGATGGGCGCACAACCCTAGAGTTGGACATGACTGGCCCGTAACGGGCAGGGGTACTTTTACCTTTAAGCGGGAGATAACCAGAGCATGGACCACTCTGGCGAGACAGTCTGTGGGCAGGTAGGGTCTTAGCCGGCATACCAGATGGAGCTGGTAGACAGCTGTCCTGGACACAGAATTGACCTGCACCTCCACTGAACTCCATTGACCTGAAGCAAGTCACCTTAAAGTGAGTCAGTAGCAAAGGCGGCCATAGAACTCAGGACTTCTGTCTCTGAACATTCATTACTCAGGATAGCCAAGGGGTACCAGACATCACCGGATCTGAGGCTGACCTGGCTGCAGAACATGGCAGCGAAGCACTCTGAGCGTGGGAACCATGCAGAGGCTGCTCAGTGTCTGGTCCACTCCGCTGCCCTGGTAGCTGAGTACCTGAGTATGCTGGAGGACTGCCGCTACCTACCTGTGGGCTGTGTCACTTTCCAGGTAAGAAGAAGGGCAAAGCCAAGGCATCATTTCAAAAAAAGACTGGTCTGCTGCATCAAGGCATTGACCAGCTCTTCTCTGTTCTTTCTTAGCTTCAGTACTTACCCGTAGCCCCAGTCCTACTTTCCGGCGGGAGAGATGAATGAACAGAGGGTCTACCTCCCATTTCCGCTTCCCCTAAACCAAAACCTGGGGTGATGCCCAGATGTTCTCTGCCCCTAGCAAGGCCTCTGCTTCCCTAAGCCCCTGGAGAGCTAGAGTTCTTGCCTTGTTCAACTGACAGGCTGTTTGGGAGGGAAGAGTGAGAAGATCTGTGTGCCCCCCCCAACAATAACATCTGCCCTTTTCCAAGAACATCTCTTCCAACGTGCTGGAAGAATCTGCTGTCTCGGATGATGTCCTGTCCCCTGATGAAGAGGGCATCTGCTCTGGAAAGTACTTCACCGAGCAAGGGCTGGTTGGGTTGCTTGAGCAGGCGGCTTCCTCCTTTACTATGGTGAGAACTTGGACTTTTTACTTTCAGTGTACAAGAGCATTCCCTGTGCTCGAGAGTGGCAGCTGCCTTCTCTTACTGCAGTAGGCGGCTGAATCCCAGGTGTCTAGACTCCTGGAGATTGGGCACCAGTGCCATAGAACACAGCTTTTTGTGCACAAATTTCTGCTTCCTTTTAAAACTGCAAATGGCTTAGAAACCTGAATGGTGTGGATTGTGGGTGAGTGGGACTTGAATGGTCACGGACAGGCTGTGTTTTCTGCCCTTCCCATAGCAGCCAATTCTTGTAAATTCTTTCCCACCTGCTTTCTTCTATCTCTGGTATTGTCTGTTTTTCTGTAAGCTTCAGCCGTCTTTTCTCCCCACGTTGGCTGCATTCCTTCACTTTGATTGTTTCCAGATGCTCAGTTTGCAGAGCATTAAATGCACCACTGCTTATCTGGGGTGCCTTTCCTCAGGGAAGGAGCACTCTGATTTCAGGGGTGTTGCTTTTTCCACTTCTCGGTAATACATTTAGGCAAGCGGCCAATTGTGTTTCCCTGCAGGTATCTCAGTCCCTCTGTTTTCAGTGAAAATTAAAGTATGTGGAGGAGCGCAGACCTCTCTTCCCCTCCCACACTGCCTTTAAAACAAGACACACACAAAAGCCACCTCCTGGCGCATGAAGCTGCAGTAGGTGGTGATTGTAAATAAACATTTGTGTGAAGTAGTGTGAATTCATACAGTTCATTTCCAGAAGCGGAAGTAGGAACCTGGTTATAACCCACAAGTAACAATTAGCTGCTTCCCCCTGCCCCATTGGACCAAAATGGCTCAGGACTGCAATACCTCAAGGACCGCCTCTTTCCATTTGACTCTACTTGGACCCTGAGATCATCTTCTGAGGTCTTCCTTCGTGTGCCTCCTCCTCGAGAGGTCCGGAGGGTGGCAACATGAGTACGGGCCTTCTCTGCAGTGGCCTCCCCGTCTGTGGAATGCGCTCTCCCCAGGGAAGTTTGCCTGGCTCCTTCATTATACACCTTTAGGCGCTGTGCAAAAATGTTCCTTTTTAACCAGGACTTTAGTTGTTTCTGATTTACATCCTTTGTCTTTTAAAAATGTGGGTTTTTTGGGGGGTGTCAATTGGGTTGTTTTCATTTCTATTATATATTTTGTGGTTTTATATCTTTTTAAAAAACATATTGAAAGATCAAAAAGTACATCATTATATGTGCACTAAACAAGGTGAGACATAAACAAAAGAGAGAAAAGGAGAAACAGAAGGGAAAGTAAAGGGGGGGGGGGACCAAAACTGTATATTTTACAAGCTTGTTATTGTACTTCACCAGATCTCAACCTATTACAGTATTTGTAAGAATGGATTCCAAATATCATTGAATTTGTCCATGGCAAGACTACATTTATATGCAAATCAAATCAAAATGTTTATTCGGCTTTACGCCCATCATGAAACACAACACAACAAAACAAATCAAATAAAACAGCGGACTCGTACAAACCACAAGCAGTATAACACAGTTCACAACTCACAAGGACAGATATTAGCCATTCATAAGAAAAGTTTAAGATTAAGATTAAAAATTTTAGGCAAGTTGTTCATATGTTGCAAGTTTGTATAAGTCTTCAATCCAATTGTAGAAGGGAGTTTTATATCTTGATTTTATTCTGTGAACCGCCCTGAGACCTCCGGGTATATATAAATTCAATTAATAATAATAATAATAATAATAATAATAATGGCAGTCTTAGTAAAGCTTCATCCCTTAGGAGAGACTTAACTGCCTTCCAATGAAAGTTAAAACCTTTTGCAGGCAATCTCTGCTTGCATATTTCCAAACAGGCCTCCACCTTGACTGGGGGCTCTGTGACGTTCTAGCCGTTCGTGGCCCAGCTGCCTCACCCCCTGCAGCCCCATGTTAGGTCTTCCCTGAGGACCGAAGTGAGAGCCAGTGTGGCATAGTGGTTAAGAGCAGTGAACTCGTAATCTGGTGAACCGGGTTCGATTCCCTGCAGTGGACTCGTAATCTGGTGAACCGGGTTCGCGTCTCCGCTCCTCCACATGCGGCTGCTGGGTGACCTTGGGCCAGTCACACTTCTCTGAAGTCTCTCAGCCCCACTCACCTCACAGAGTATTTGTTGTGGGGGAGGAAGGGAAAGGAGAATGTTAGCCGCTTTGAGACTCCTTCGGGTAGTGATAAAGCGGGATATCAAATCCAAACTCTTCTTCTTCTTCTTTCTGAATTCCTTCTCGCTCTCTTCAGGGTGGGCTTTATGAGGCTGTCAACGAGGTCTACAAGATCCTCATCCCCATCCATGAAGCCAACCGCGACTTCAAGAAGTTGGCAGTGCTGCATGGCAAGCTTCAGGATGCCTTCAGCAAGATAACCAGCCAAGTGAGTACAGCTTCTTGGACAACCTTTTTCAAGTCAATGGCCAAATTCTCTTCCCCCCAGGGGCCACATTCTTTTCTAGGGGCCGCAGGCAAGAGGTGGGTGCAGTCGGAGGCTGTAAATGTAGATCTTACCTTTGTACAGTGGGCTAGTTACTATACATAATGCACCCACCTGTCTCTGCCATCCAGACAATCAAGAGGTTCAATGACATATTCCAGCCAGGCAAAAGCACTTGGGGTATGAAGCAAAAGCCAGTGAGGGGTGTGGCCTGGGGAGAGGGGGTGTGGCCTAGGAAGAGTTCTGAGGGCCCAATATAGATGCCTGGAGGGTCACATTCAGCCCTGGAGCCTGAGATTCCCCACTCCTGGTCTCTAGACCTTTTTTGCAATGCCCTTGTTAGGGCGATGGCTGAAGTAAGAGAGCCAGCATAAGCTCTCCTTCCTCCATGGTTGCCTAAGTCTTTCTCACATTCCATTTCATTACCCATATCAAAATAAGAAAACATGACGTGAATCTGGCAGATTGGAGACTGAAATCTGAACGGTCTGCATATCAGAGCCCAAAAAACCTTTATGCAGGGGAAACATTGGGTCTGTGGGCTGTGGCATGGGAGTTCCGAGCTTTGGCATACTGTAAATCAAGATGCTGTGGGCATTGTTCATAGTGGATGTGCTATTTATGCACTCAGTTGAATGGACAGTCCTGCTTTGAGACAGAGAGTTGCAATGGGAGTCTATAAAGTCCTCAAGGGCCTTGTGACAGCATGAGGAAAGCATCAGCACCCCTATTTGCTGAACTGGAACCCATAGCCTGCCCCCCCCCCTCTTGAATCATAGAAAGGGGAATGTGCCAGTATAGGTTCAGTATAGAGCAGCCAGGAGTCCAGAATTCTAGGATTTGCTCCATACAGGATTAGAACCTAGTGAGGATGCTGCCAAGCCAGAACTTACGGCTCTCTGTTCTTGTAATCAGAGCTAAACAGGGAGCTCCAGATTCTTATAGGATTCACTTGGGTATTCCGTCAAATGCCGACAGTGTCAACCCTGGAAAAAGGTGAAAAGAGCTATTGGGAGCTGATGGATCGATACTGATTGCAGGTGGCATTTTAAACCAAAACATCCCTCCCTGCCCTCCTGAGCCAAGGTCAAAGTTGTGTTCAAGGTCTCAGGTTGGCAGTGTGCTAGTCTTTGCAGCTGGGTCTTGCAGATGATGGTAGAATACACTTTGAAATGAGCTAGGATTATGGTGCCATCTCCTGCTTGCTTCTTCGAGAAATTGGCAGTGGTTGGGATGCCTCACAAGAACAGGAATTGTTATGTTCAGATCGGCCTGTGGCCATTCAGGGTTATGCCTGGGCCTAGCCTGTGGTCGGCTTGTGGCAAGACGGGTGCTGAGTTTTGAAAACAAATAAATAACCACCTTCTTCTTCCTGTTTTCTCTGTTCCCTTCCTGTCCTCTCCGTCCTGTCAATCAGGCCTCTGGCTGGGAGGTAGGCTGCATCATGTCTTACATTTTCTGTGTCAGTGTTTGTGAGTGTGTGTGAGTGTGCATGTTGCTTCCGTAATCTCCACCCTCCTCTGTGCACTTACGGCCAACCAAACTCCTCCTCTAGCTGGCATTGTTGGTGCTGTTAGTGCAACTTTTAAACTGTGTGTGTGTGTGTTTGTCAGGGGGTGGTGGTTATTGTTTTTGTTTGTTGTTACGGTACATATTTTTGTGTTTCTATATTGTAAGCTGGCCTGTGATCTTTGGATGAAAGGGAATATGGAAATTTAATCAATGATAATGACACCCGAGTGGGAGCCCCTGAACTTTCCTTGTGCAGGCTGAGCAAGGCAAATGTTTGTGCGTGCCTCAAAATGGCAGCAATCCTCAGGGAAAATAGACAGAAGCAGTGCGGTTTCATGGTCCCACCTGGGATCATATTTCCAAATCTATGCCATTATCCTGCACGCTACAGTACTCTTACGAATAATGTTTGCTCTAAATGTTAGAGGTTGGCTACTGACAAAAGGCCTGCTGGACGTGTGGAGGCTGTATCTTGCAGCAGCAAAACAGTCTTACTTTTTCACTGTATGAGACCTATCTGTTTTGCTATAAGGAAGATTGCAGATGAAGGCCCAGCATCTGGGAAAGGAGCACCCCTGTGTGGCAGAATCCTACTGGAAGGCCCAAGAGAATGGACTTGACCCTGTCTGCAAAGACCCCAAAGGCCCTCTCTGTCTTTTCTGGGCCCCTTCCAGCTAATACGTTTGGTGTAAGCTAGGACCGGTCAGTTTGTTCCATGGCTAAAGTGATGGAACTCCATTCATATTTTCACAAGCCTTGTGCCAAGACTGCATTTGGTATAGGGTGCTTTCTTTTGCTTTTGGAGTGTGTCTATTGAGTGGCAGCTTGCTGTACTACAGATTCTTAGCAGGAAGCACAGGTGGCCAGACTCCCCATTCAAGAGAAGCCCATCCTTTGAAACTAGGAATCTTGCGATGCAGATTGAACAGCCTAAACTGCTTCTGTGCTGCAGAGTACCTAAAGCAAGCCAAAAAAAAGTGTGTGCCTCCTGTGGAGGTTCAGCCCCTTTGAAAAAGCTTGTGCTGCCAAGCTCTTTGTCCTCCCACTATCCTGGCAGTCTTCCAGTGAAGAGGAAACACACCACGACACAGGTTTGCAGAGGGCAGCATGTTTTGCCCTTGCCTGTTATTTATTATTAACTGCCCTCCAGCTGCCGCCGGTGGCCCCTTCCTTCTCCTATTGCCACACCAGGAGCTTATGCAGAACCATAGCTCTGTGATAGAGTGTCTGGCCTGCAAGCAAAAAGTGGCAAGTTTAATCCCCAGAATCTTCAGGTATGGATGGGAGAGACTCCTACCTGAAATCCTCGAGAGCTGCTTCTGGTCAGTGCAGACATTTCTGAGCTAGATGAGCCAGTAATCTGACTCAGTATAAAGCAGCTTCCCATGTTCCATCTTGCCCAGGGAGGAGAGGGAAAGAAGCAGAAGCAACTTTTTATAAACAACAACAACAAGCAGTGGTTTGCCTTCTCTATTTTATGAAATAATGTTTATTTGTTATCATGTAAAAAAATAAAAATTTTATCTAAACTGCTCTGTGAGGTCTGAAAACAGCTCTATAAAAGCCTTTCTCCACCTGTGGGTCCCCAGATGTTGTTGAACTACAACTCCCATCACCCCTAGCTAGCAAGGCCAGAGCTCAGGGATGATGGGAGTTGTAGTCCAACAACATCTGGGGACCCTCAGGTTGAGAACCGCTGCCTTAGATCATAGCTGGGAGTGGCATTCCTTCCTTTTGGGGGCTCCCAGCCACCGCCAGAGCCACACACACCTGACTTGAGGCAGGCAGGTAGCCAGCATCACTCTTCGCTACAGTCCCATTGGTCCAGCTCACCCTGCAGATTTGTGCCCCTGGCCTTTGTCCCCTTCCACATATCCTGCAGCTGGTGCTGTCCATGCTCCTCTTCCTGCTGCTTTACTGAGGCCCTTCCTGCGACGTCTCTATGACACCTCCATCAGCTGGTGGGTCCTTGCATAGTGTGCAACTGGAGAGCTCTGTGCCTGCTACTCACTCACTGCTTTCAATTGTTGGGTGGAGAGAAGGAGCTGTCCTGGTCATACTCTTCTTGCCCTGCCATTTCCATTCTCTTCTCCCCATCCCCATTTCTCAAAACAGCTGCTTGGGGATGGTGACCTCTGCCCAGAGGCCTGCCCCCTGCATCCCATATGATTTGGGGGTCTGGAAGTGTATGCTCAGAAGTATTTCTCTATAATGAGATCCACAAGCGGATAACCGGGTTTTGTTAAGGTAATAGGTTAGGGTCGTTGTGACTTCTACTTTTGCAGTCCTTTGTCAAGCAAAGTTAATAAATGATCCAGCACCAGGTGCCATCCATTTAAGCAGGTTGAGAAAATGCACTGCAAATAATAAAATTGTTTGCTTGTTTGGAAATTTACACCCAGACTTACAATGTGCACTTCTCTTTACCAGAGCCAAGGCAGTAAACATATATGTAGTAAGGAGACATCAAAGTACGACTTCAAAGTACAGAATGGCTCAAATCACATTCAGTTCAGCCCTCCCATAGTTGGGTAATAACAAGGTGCTTAAAAGCTGTTCTGAACAGGGAAGCCTGCTGGGGCCACTCTCAAGAAGGCCCCCATGCAGGGCATAATGACTGTCATTAAGAGACTAGATACTAGCTTCTGATGCTAGAGATAATATATAGCCATCGTGACTAGTGACATTGATAGCCTTACTCCCTGTGAATATGTCAGATCCCCTTTTAAAGCCATTGTAAGTTGGTGGCCAACTCCCCATTTTGTGGGAGTGAATGCCATGATTTAACTACAGTATGTGCTGTGTGAGGAGTGCTTGCATTTCTCTCCCCTGAATCTTCCCAGTATTCAGCTTGGATTGTTCCAGTGTAGTATGTTGGGGGGGGGGTACTCTTTATCCACATCCCTTTCTCGCCTTTTTTCATATAAATTAAAATGTCCCAAAGCATTATCTTCCCTGAGTAGGCAGGCCTCTTCCCAGACAGTTCAGTATTTTTCATTCAGCAATCTTATCTTCGCTTACTAAAATACTCAAAGCAAATTTAGTGCTTTTGCAGAACTTTCATCTGGTTTAAAGATTACAGTTGTACACCAGCATGTCTTATTACTAAGAGCAGCACCCCGATCCTGAGTTTTGTGTGTGTTCAGATGTATGCACCCACACACCCCACTCAAAACAAACATGCAGAGTGTGAAAGAATGGAAGGAATGGGCTTTTTTGGCAGTGAAGTGCTGTGTTGACATCGTAGCCTGCACCTCTACAGTGGGTCCAAAGGATTTTAGGAATAGAGGTTCCTAACGTTCTTAACCTGTTTGGTATTTGTTAGCTTTTACCTGTCTCAGAACTGATTTTCCATTGAAAAGATAGACCACAAGGGAAGCATCACTTGTTTTAAGCCTCTTAGTATCAGAAAAACACTGCATTGTTGGGTGTTGTGGGGACTCAGAACAAGAGCCGAGTAGATAAATTCTTTGTTTCTTACTGTCACTGGACAGATAAGAGAACTGGAGGTGGTCCATATGGGGATGCTAACTCCACATACCAAAATCTTCCAGGTCTTTAGGGATCAGGGCCATTCTGGAGAGCTAATCCCAAGCCACTGCTTGCTTCGAAGTTTGTTTCATTCCCTCAGTCTGGGTAACTTACAGCAGATGCCACCTGGCTATATCTCTGTCCTTTTGGTTGAATTGTCTACCTACCTCTTGGTCCCTCAGCTCAAGATACTTGCTTTTCGAACCACTGGATTAAAATCTTGCCTGCACTGAGGCCTGGATACTTGGCATAGACATTAGCTGACACAGCCTACCTCTGAGACCAGTACAGCTTCCTTTTCTAGTGCATACAGACCACGGGGAAATCTACCCAAGCTTTCTCTCTCCCCCCCAGCACTGGTTTTGAAGTAACTTTATCCTACGTGTGCTCTGAAAATGCATGTTATCACGTGGCGATATTGAGATGCACGAATAGTGGAAAAGGCTAGTCCATCTTTAACTACCATGCAAGTCTTCTTTGCTTTCATTTTGGACTTCAGTGAAGCTATTCTATATGACCACTGCAGAGCAGACACACTCTTACATCGCGCTCTGAACATTTACGTCACGCTCTGTAATATCCGAAGTGGTCCTGAAAATGGAAGACACCATTCTAAAGCCCACTGATGCCTTTGCTTGGCAAGGAATCAGGGGATCAGGAACAGCCTCAGTTTAGGCTGTAGCAGAGGGGCCAGGAAGTGGCCCTAAGGGAGCCTTGAGGCACAGCAGCTGGGTCTAGTTCTAGTTATGTGGGGTTCTGTTGCATAGTGTGCATCATTAATGCATTTTCCCATGTGCACACCATGCAATTTAGCAGACAAGTCTGCATAAGATCTTCGTAGGCTGCCAAAGCCTCCCAAACCCAGATCTCCCTGCACTTTCCAGGGAGAGAGAGAGAAAGTGCTATGCATAGAAGAGTCCAGCAGTGAAAGGTGCTGGTATTTGGATGTGGGAGAGGAGGCATGAGAGTGTCTGTGGGTCCCTAAGCCAGCCACCTGCCTTGGAGGGGGCCCCAAGACACTACTTATTGGTGTCCTCCTGCCACTGCCCTGAAAGCTCGAGGTAGGTAATAGAATATCTCAGAAACATTAAAATAGAAGTGATTTAAACAGCTGCAGCTCAGTCACCAAGTGCTTCTTAAACGGGGTTGTCTTAATCATATCCGGCGTTGTGGTGCAAAGATCCATCCAGCGCCCCCCCTTCCCAGAGTTGTCAACCGTTTTTGGGGGCTGGAGGAGGCGAGCAGTGGCTGGAGGGTGGCTCCTCCAGCGGGTCAGAGGCGTAGGCTGGATGCGGTGCCTCCAGGCTCAACTGGCTGCTTCGTGCCACGGTAGGCAGCACACTGAGCGAGCTGGCCTGCGCTGAACGAGTGAGGGTGTGTGCACCGCTCCCCGAGCATCGGCTTGGTTTTTTCCCTTTTAACCTTCTGGCACCCTGCAGAATTTGGCGTCTGCAGGCTAAAAGGGAAAACCCGAGCCGACACTCGGCGGGAGCAGCGCACACACCCTCGCTCACTTAGCGCGCTCGTTCGGTGTTCCCAGGACTCTCGCCTGGCACCCCCCAGAACTTGGTGCCCTGGCACCCCGCCCCACTAACCTCTATGGGTAAGATGGGCCTCTGATGAATTTTCAGGAGAAGTGGTTCCATAAATGTCAAGCAGATGCTCAGAGCATGTTTGAAATACAGATGATGCTGTGGAGGGGGCAATTTCGTTCAGTTTTGGGCTGTGTGCAGGCAGTCATTTCTAGGGCAGAAATGGAAGCAAGGTCCTCCTAAGCATTGCTGTGGCTGTAGCCCTGATCCTAGCAGCAATGCCTTGATGACTGTAGTTGTGAGAGGGAATGCTGTTGCTTAATTGCGCCTACTTCTTCCAGACCCAGAGAAGCCGGCACAACTTCTTCGGGCATTGCATGTATCAATATAGAAGGGTGTGCCACTCATCACCAGCGCTATTGTGGGTACCAGCCATGGCAGTATAAACATCTGTTGTGGTATATCAGGTTGTGCTCCCGGGGGCAGGTTTTGGTTCTTCCGAGATACTGCTTGAAATGTCTCAGAGACCTGTCCGACCAATTTGGACAGGGAGTATGGGGGGGGGATAGCACGCAGCAGGTGATGATAATTCTGCAGTACAACTGAGAGATCTCTGGAGAGAATTTTCTGCACACAGTCGTAGCAGCAGCTGTTAGGGATGAGGTGGTATTTTGAACTTTGTAGAACAAAATAATAATAATAATGGAAACAGTCCAACTGCCCTCCACTTACCCGCCCCCTTTTGACAGTTGCTGTGTTCCAGTAGCTGCCGTACTCTTTCTAACTTCTTTTTTCTTATTTTGCTTTTCTTTCAATTTTGCCATCTGCTTGTGGTCCTGCTGGCATGATTTGGTAAGTTGGAGTGCACTTCTTGAAATTTTGTCTTGGGGAGCAGTGGTCTGGTTCATTTGTGTGTGTATTAAGGAGAACTACTTTCACCTTACAGTGGTACCTCGGGTTAAGTACTTAATTAGTTCCGGAGGTCCGTTCTTAACCTGAAACTGTTCTTAACCTGAGGTACCACTTTAGTTAATGGGGCCTCCCACTGCTGCCACGCCTCCGGAGCACGATTTCTGTTCTCATCCTGAAGCAAAGTTCTTAACCCAAGGTACTATTTTTGGGTTAGCAGAGTATATAACCTGAAGCATCTGTAACCTGAAGCGTCTGTAACCCGAGGTACCACTGTACAGGAATTGGGGTGGAGGCTTCAGGGGAGATTCTAGAACTGTAGCAACTGTATTTCAGGTGCGGTCACAGGTGCAGATTTTGTGATTTAACCCCATGCAAAGATCACTAAAGCACATTGTAAACCCAGTGGTCATTGAGTTGGTTCTTTATGGACGCACTGACAGTGGGAACATGAATGTAGGCTTCCTGGATCTCAAGCACCAGATTCACCCATAGTGCATATGGAAGCCTCCAGGGAGAGAAGTGGTTGGGAATAGGGCAGGTATTTTGGTGGTTGATTTAGTAAGCCATTATTACTGGGGCTTTAGAGTCAGCATTCAAGTTACCTGCCTGATTTGTGTCTCGGTTATCTTAACTCTTACCATGCAGATCACTTAAGAGAATGTTTGGAACGTATTTCCGAGTTGGTTTTTATGGCTGCAAGTTTGGGGATTTGGATGAACAAGAGTTTGTTTACAAGGAACCCTCCATCACCAAGCTGGCTGAGATCTCTCACCGGCTTGAGGTAAGAGTTAAAACATCCTTGAAAAGAGGTATGGATCAAGCATGAAGGTTGAGAGTCAGTTTGTTCATTTATGTCGTTATTGAAGTGCTTCTTATGAAGCATCCCGAAGCAACTTACATATACAACAGTTTCATATAAAAAACACTTTTTAAAAATAAATCGTATATAAAAACATTTTTTATAAAAACAACAACTATAAATATAAAAGCAGTCTAAAACACAGTCACAAAAGCAATTCCAACTAGGATAAAGATTTTAGAAGACTTGTTGAAAGAGGAATGTCTTCATCAATATTTTTATTTATTATCATTATTTATTATTTATTCAGTTTATATACCACCCTTTATGTAAAGGTCCCAGGGCAGTGTACAACATGAAAAATACATTACAGAACATCAGTTATAAAAAACACAATAAAAACGTGGTAAAACGCATACTGACAGACAGCCTAATAATGAAATAATCAAAATCGTCATCATAATAACAGGCACCAAAAGGCCAATAGAGAAGTAATGCAACATTTTCCTTGGGGGAAGTGGGGACGATGTAGGAGATGGACAGGTCAAAAATACCTGGCATAAATGTGCTGAGAAGATGCTGCTAGGCTTGGCTTTCAAGCACATGTATGCAGCTCAGATATTCTACGTGGAGGGAACCCACAAGTTGTTGTTTAGATGACATCATCAGAGTACATGGTGGTCTACACAATAACAATTTAAAAAGATAGATTCTGCTGCCCAGAGGCACTCAAATTAGACACTGAGGAAGGCAATGAAAGCCAGGGGAGCCAAGGAAGATAGAAGGAAAGATGCACTCAGCTCAGTTACATTTCCATGTGGGGATTCCATCATATGTGAAATAATAGCCTTTACTCCCAACTACATGCAAGAGTTTGCACTTAGTTGGGGTGGGATGTTCTGCTAATGTTTGACCCCTCTATTTGCATGGATTCAACCTGTCTCTTCTCCTTGTCTTGCCAAGAATGGTACAGCAATTAACTTAGCTAAAGCAGTGTTGAAGGAGGGAGGAAGCTGTGACTTACAACAAGCAAGACTCACACTCACTCCTACACACGCGCAACCCCTTCCCTTCACAATCCATCTTCCCAAAAGCTCCTTCGCTTTAACCACGGCAGCTGTGGCTTTTGGCAAAGGTGTCGCTCAGCTGTAGTCCAAGCAGAGCCAAAGGGAAGAGGCTTTGGAGTCAGCTCTGATGGAGGCTGCTGACTGCTTTCTCAGGGCTGATTCATGGCACCTGTCCATGCAGATCGTCGTGTCCTCGGGGCTTTTCCCACCATTTACTCTGAGGACCAAGAAGAGCATATGTCTCTTAAAGGCATCCTTCCCTATTTGACAAAAGCATAGTTGCGGTAGGGTCTCCTTTGTATATCAAACTGAGCATTGGGATGTGGTATGGAAACTGAAAGCCTTGCTTGCCACACTCAGATGCTTTAAGTTATTTCTCACCCCCAGCTTGTGTCTGAGCTGGGAAGGGAAAGAGGTGGGCTTTCTGCCATGCACTCGCTTTGATAGGAAAAAGGACACCTACCTACCCCGTCTTTATACCCAAATTGGCTAGTGCACGTTTAATAAAACACACATACCGTATTTTTCGCTCTATAAGACACACTTCCCTCCTAAAAAGTAAGGGGAAATGTGTGTGCATCTTATGGAGTGAATGCAGGCTGCGCAGCTATTCCAGAAGCCAGAACAGCAAGAGGGATCACTATTCAGCGATCCCTCTTGCTGTTCTGGCTTCTGGGATTCAGAATATTTTTTTTCTTGTTTTCCTCCTCCAAAAACTAGGTGCATCTTATGGGCTGGTGCGTCTTATTGAGCGAAAAATATGGTAATTCTGGTTTGCCCTTCAGAAGCAAGCACAGAATAAGCCTCTCCACGATAGCTGCGAGGAATTTTCCTTGGTCTCAGTGGCTGGAGAAGCCCAAATGTTCATCTCTGTCATGCTCTGAAGAATTCCCCTGTATCCTTTCCCCTTTGCAGGAGTTTTACACTGAGCGCTTTGGGCATGAAATGGTAGAAATCATCAAAGGTTCCAACCCTGTGGACAAAGCCAAGCTGGATCCTAACAAGGTAGTTTTGCTCTTTATCATGTGTTGGGAGTGCCATGCATTAGCAAGCCAGACACTGCTGAGGGACTAGTCTGCAAATTTTGTTGGGCTGGAATAACTAAAGGGAGGAGGGGGACTTCTGGCCCATGTGGCCTGGGATTGTGCCTCATGTTCAGCAAGGAAAGAGATCTCTACAAGATTTGATGCATGCTATTCCTTCTAGGCTAAATGGCCACCTTCCTTCTCCCAGCCCCGTATATCACAATTAAAATAAGTTCTTATTTCCCCACTACTTCCATAACCCTTGGCTTGTTCATAGGAAGCTGAAATTATGGCGTGACCCATGCCATAGCAATAGTTTTGGCAGCAGGTAAAGGCATTTTATTCTCGCAGACTGCTAAGGTCATTTTCATCTGCAATTCCTGCCGTTGTTGCATCCAGAATGAAATTCCAGATAGTCATGCCCACCAGCAGACTACTGAGAGCTTCACTTTGACTGCAGCCATTATAAGCACAGTCTGTAAAAATGTTGCCCTTCTTAAAACGTTGTGGGGACTGCCACTGCTGCAGTACCAGAGACATGGACCTGTAGTCCAGCCTTTGCAGCACCAAGGGATGCTTTCTCCCATAGTCAGATGGTCCCAGTGTGTTTGGTAGCTTAGATGACAGTCAGGACAAGCAGACCCCTTGTGTGGCAGAGGAGAATGAGGTGACGCTGCCCCAGCTTTCTACTGACTGCTCTTGCCACCTTGTTGTCGTCCTTGCCGCAGGCATACATCCAGTTGACTTACGTGGAGCCGTTCTTCGACACGTATGAGCTGAAGGATCGTGTCACGTACTTTGACAAGAACTACAACCTGCGCACCTTCATGTTCTGTACTCCCTTCACGCTGGACGGGCGAGCGCACGGCGACCTGCATGAACAGTTCAAGCGCAAGACTCTGCTCACCACCTCCCATGCTTTCCCCTACATCAAGACCCGCATCAATGTCATCCACAAGGAGGAGGTACTCTGGGGTGGCGGGGTGGAGGCATATGAGAATGGGGAGCAGGGCCGCGGGGGCTACAATTCTCAGAAATCAAAAAATAGTGTAGTTGTCAGGTGGTGGTGTGGTTGCTCGAGAACAAACGGGCAGGACTCTGACCTGTCTTTTCCAGCTTTATTATTAGTGCAAACTATTTACAGTGCAGAGCGTCGCAAGTTCATGTCTGGCTCAATCGCTAGCAGAATCTGGGAGTGGCCGGTCCTTGTACCTCCCCCAGCATAACAGCCGTGTGCACCCCCATCCTTCTCCTCCCCTCTCTACGCCGAAACCTACTGCGCAGAGTGGCCGCTGGCAAAGGGGTACTTCCCTCCCCTCTGCTTTGCTCAGGCTCCGTGGTTGAGGTTCTCCCTAGCATCTCCTGGTCGCTGCACCTCCTCCCCACTGGAGGCGGGGCTTTCCTCCTCGCAAGACGAGGAACTGCTTCGCAAGATCTTCGGAGGTTCCCTATAACACAACTGCCCTTCCACCTCTCGCCTCTGAGCTGATGGCAGTTGCCTGACAGTAGTGAAAAAATTCAGCTAAGCAAGAATCTCAAAAAAAAAAACCCCTAAAAGCACATTTTGAGTCCCTGAGCTTGTGAGCAATGCATTCCACAGTCTCAGAAACCAGAAAAACTGTGACATGTTTTCCAGTGGGGTGGGATCCAGCATTTCTGCTAAAATGTCTCTCCCCACTCCCCTTGTGAGACTGACAAAACTGAAAATAAATAATAAACATTGCAGAATAAATTATAAAAGAGAAGCCATGCTTGCTTGCTTAGTTACTTACTTGTTTGTTTATATTTCATGGAATTTATTCACCACTTGATAGTAAAATAAACAAAAAGACAAACCTCAAAGCATAGTTCTTTAACTTAACACGCTGCTATTATTTTCTGCCATACAAATATTATGACTGTCTTTTGTTTTGTTTCTGGTGACCAATACCATTATTTGTTGTTTGTATTGTTTCATGTTACTCTTAAAAGATTATATTACTAAGACAACAACAATCTCAAAGCAGTTTACAAAAGATAAAACAGTGAAATAAAGAAGAAATCGTAACTATACTTTAAAGCATACAAGAGTTAAAATATAAAACAGATTAAAATGACCTCGACTTTCTAAGCATACATGCGAGTCCCACGATCTGCTTGCTCATTATGCAAAATTCACTTATCGAAACACAATGAATCATGCCCAGACCTCGCTACGTGCATGGCTGATTCAGATATCTGAACAGCCAGAGTTCGCCATCTGCCTTGCTTGTTTATGCTTTCCTGGTTGGTGCCTGCCATTTCCAGGCAGAAACCATGGAGCAGAGGCGGATTTAGGGGAGCGCGACCAGTTCAGTCACACTGGGTTCAGGGGTGCCACAAGGGGTGCTGCAGTTATGATGTAGAATGGAAGGCAAGAGGAGGTGGGGCCACTGAATTTTGGCATCACACGGGGCACTGCTGAAATTTGAGACCCCAAGGTTTGTCACTGCATGGAGGGAGCCAATGGAGAGCAAAATTGGATAAATCAAAATCAGGAGAGATTGGGCAAATCAGTTTTTCCTTTGTCTTTCTCTTGCTAGTTGACTGCAGCCATTTTAGGATGAAGCCGTGGTAGGGAGGGATAGAAAGATCACAGATTAGAAAAGTTCCCATAATGCTCTTATTATGTGAATGCTCAATTTCCTGGGAATGTATTGCATTTGCTAGGTGAGACTTGCATGTACAGTGGTACCTCGGGTTAAGTACTTAATTCGTTCCAGAGGTCCGTTCTTAACCTGAAACTGTTCTTAACCTGAAGCACCACTTTAGCTAATGGGGCCTCCTGCTGCTGCCGCGCCGCCGGAGCACGATTTCTGTTCTCATCCTGAAGCAAATTTCTTAACCTGAGGTACTATTTCTGGGTTAGCAAAGTCTGTAAGCTGAAGCGTATGTAACCTGAAGAGTATGTAACCCGAGGTACCATTGTACAGTATATATACTCCATTTGCTTAATTTTTGCAGTTTGCAGAACTGAGCCTTTTTTTTTTTTAATGCAGAATTTAGATTGGGCCCAGAATGTCTTGTTTGGGGTTTTAGATGAATGGCACATGCCCATCTCCTGACGCTTCAGCTGTGTTTCTGTTGTTTGGTCTCTTCTCCCCAGATTATTCTCATTCCCATAGAGGTGGCCATAGAGGACATGCAGAAGAAGACCCAGGAGCTGGCCTTTGCCACCCACCAAGATCCGCCTGATGCCAAGATGTTGCAGATGGTGCTGCAAGGATGTGTTGGCACCATAGTCAACCAGGTAGTTGCCCGCGGAATGGGAATAAGTGATCGATTTGGGGAGAAATGGAAGCTTCCAGCCAAAGTAGCAAACCCCTTGAGACTGTGGAGTCAGCAGATCACAGGTGTGGGGTGAGAACAGAAATCAATCCTGGGTCTGATGGGGGTAAGGAGTTCAAGTAAACAATAAGTTAACACTGAAGTAGAGGGTAAGGGAAGGGAGCCTGAAAACAGGATGGAGGACCCTTGGTGCCATTGTGATAGTTAAGAGTGAGTTACTGAGTCAGAATCAATGTGGAGGGCGGTAGGAGGACTTCTCCTTGACCCCAAGGCCCTTGTGTTCCAGGGACCTCTGGAGGTGGCGCAGGTATTTTTGGCGGAGATCCCTGAAGACCCCAAGCTCTACCGACACCACAATAAGCTGAGGCTCTGCTTCAAGGACTTCACCAAGAGGTACTGCACAGCACACCTGCCCTGAATCTGCAGCTTGAAATCCTTTTCCGCCTGTGATGCCCTTACATGGATATATCCACTCAATCTTGCTCTGCTTCAAGTGCCTTTTTGGAGAATTGAGGTTGCTTATTAGTACGTTTTGTTGTGGCTGCTGATGTCTGGCATCCTGCTGTGTTTAATTAAACACCCTGCCAAGAGCTTCCTGTTGCAATTTGAATCTTGTTGGATGTGAAGTTTCTGTTGGAAATTTAGCTTACCTTCTTTCCAGGAGATTTGAATGTCTGAATTTATGCTGAATGCTTTGAAAATGGAGGGCTAGGCTAAAAATCACTTCCTATCCCATTCCCGCACATCAGCCATTGAACAGGAAGGGGCTTTGCTCCTGTTTCGTTCTCTACTTTGATCTGTGACAAATCCCACTGTGGGTTCTGTAGAACTAGTATTCACAGAATCATAGAGTTGGAAGGGACCTTGAGGATCATCTAGTCCAACCCCCTTCAATGCAGGAATATGCTGCTGTCCCTTATGGGGATCAAACCTGCAACCTTGGCGTTACCAGCATCGCACTGTAACCAACCGAGCCATCCAGCTGCATGATCTTGGTGCAATTCTTGTTGAGCAAGGGGGGTGGGGAAGTAGGGTTATTTTTCATGAAGCTACCTATTCCTTAATTGTAAATGCAGGGGGAGACAGCGGAAAGCACCTGCCGGCTGCCTATATTATATTTCTCATTAGACTAGTATCCTGCCCTTCACCTGAAATGCCCCAAGCCATCTTAACAGAATAACAAAATACAAGAATCCAGAAAATCATTTAAAAACATTAAAATCAGTCAGTCCAACAAGAAAACCACAACACATCATCAGTAGAAATCAATATGGTGGTTTCACCAGCACCTTAAAGCATGAAGCTTGACAAAATGAGGATGTTTTAACCTCCAGCATACTCAACATTACTTGAATCGGATAACGTATATTCTGCCCCCTGCAACCACTTCCAGAGCAGTTTAATAGCTGGTAATAAGAATGACCACTCTTTTTTAAGAAGGTGGTGCCTTCAGAGAATATCCTGTAATTTTTAAGCCTCTAAATGCTTAAAAATACCATGAAGATGATATTTATAGTTTATTAATGGTTCAATTGTCTGCATATCTACTCAGGCAAGTTCCATTGAGTTCAGAGGGACTTACTCTCAAGTAAGTGAGCATAGGATAGCAGCTTAAGAATCATCTGAGGAGGCTGAATGGTCTTGGGTTTTCTTGCGGCAGAGAATAGACCTAGCTCCCCTCTGTCCAGAGGATTGACAGTTCTAATTCCTGGTTGTGCTTCTCTTTAAACTAAGGAAATTTAGATGGTCTGATTTTTAGCATTTTATGCCGGGAGTCTGTGCCTGGAGTGAGTGACAACTCCTCAAAGCCAGCCCTGAGCTGGTTCCACCACGAACCTTACTCGCTGCCCTCTATTTTTAGGTGTGAAGATGCCCTTCGCAAGAACAAGACGCTGATTGGACCAGACCAGCGGGAGTTTCTCCGAGAGCTGGAGAGGAATTACCAGCGCCTCAAGGAAGCCCTGCACCCGCTTCTCAACCGCAAGATCCCTCAACTCTACACCCCTCTGGCCCCCCATTCGGCACACAGGTGAGGGAAACCTTGTTGCGCAGATTCCGAAAAAGGCCGTGAGCAGAGACTCAGATCAAAGATGCTTCGATCAGACCACACAGGCAACTTTGGTGGTGACAGCTGCCAGGTTTCCACTGGCCATCTACTCGTCTTTTTGGCCTCTGTCTTTCCCCCTTCAGCAAAGATCTTTATGAGAAGCCTAGAAGGGACTACTGGGGTTTCTCTGCAGACATGGCACTATCGACTGGAAGCACCTTCCCAAGCCCTTGTGCTGCTCCCCAGGGCAGGAAGCTCCTGTTGGGATTTTGCCCGGAGGTCTGGAAAGAAAACACAGACTACAGCATGAGCGCCATACATTTCATTTCATTTTTTTTAAAGGACATGTTCCTTCCTGAACCTGGAAGTCTATCCGTAATTTCCGCTAAATGTTGGTTTTATTCCTTTATCCCATTTATGTCGTTTTTGTTTGTTTGTTAGGAAAAGGAAGTTTTGGTCCCGGTCCTTGCTCGCAGCCCCTGGTCAGAGAGTTGGAAGGCACCAGAAGGGCACCCCAACCAGCCTCTTAAGGCAGAGCCCAGGGCCATCTGCTTACCAGCACAGTGGAAAAAACCTCTGGGGTCCCCACAATCCTGTACACCAGTTCTGAAGGGCCATTCCCCATCCCCCAAGTATACTGCACTGCGGCACATAGCCGGTGCAGACATTTCCTTCATGTGCATAGTTTCAGCCTATCAGGTTTTGCTAACCAGCGGCTCTGCCTATAGAAGTTGCTGGACTATAGCTCACATCATCCTTGACCATTGGCTATGCTGGTTTCGACATGGGAGTTAGATTCCAACATCATTTATTTGGAGGACCATCTGTCTGCCCACCCCACTCCAATTCTAAGGTGTAAATACCTTGGGGCTTTGACTCTTCAGTGGTTTAGACAATACTGAACTAAGTGGACCAGTGGTTTTTGAGATGGCATAGGCAGCTTGCTCTGTACCTTTTATAAAGGTGGCAGTTTTTTGGAAGCTGTGCTTCAGGCTTTACTAGTGTGGTTTTTATCCATTCAGGATGACTTAGATTTGGACAGTAAATGTGTACTGTCTTCTTATCTGCCTGAACCTTCAGGATGAAGCCATTTGCCATGCTGTTATTGTTCCCTCCCAATCCCCAGTTACAGAACATGCTTTTTCTTCTTCTGAGTCTTGCGCTGTGCTTGTTTCCTCCTGCCAGAAACTCCTTCAGCAGACTGAGTATGCGGAAGACTGAAGCCTAGAAAGGGAAGCCCCCGCTGGAACGGACCACCTGAAAAACTGCAGGGACCATTCACAGGAGGGAACTACTGAGCCTTGCATCCCCCAGGGTTGCCACCAAGCAGGATGACAGGCTGCTTGCTCTGTTCTGGGAGGCCAACGCTGAGACTTGGAGTACCCTCCCGTGTCATTCCAGGATGTGGGCCAGTCGGACACTTCAAGAGGAAGGAGACATCTCTGTGGGAGCTGGCGGTGGGAGTGATCTGGCTCCCACATTTGTGCAGCTCAGGGCTGTGCCCCACCCTCAGGAAGCCTTGCAGTCCGCAGCTTTCTCCATGAAGCACCCCAGCTGTGAGACCATCTGCAGATCTTCTTCCCTAATGAACTGAAGATTTGCTTTTGCTCTCATGGGCCTTTGACTTCCACAGAGAATAGCCAGATTTGAAACTCTGGGTATGGTTGCAGTTGGAGGCCCACCCACTGTGGATTCTGTGTTGTCTTCTGTCTTGACAGCTGGGCTCAGCCCCAAAACTTAGGTTTCTCCCTTTCTCCTGATCTGTTTTTGACACTCCCCTTTTTGGCTACCAACCACGTAGAGTTGCCAGCTATTTGTTCATGAATCAACAAGAATGACAGGACCAAGTTCTTGTTCCCATTCCTGACTGGAGAGGGTGGGGAGAAGAGAGAGAGGCAGTGGTCTCTGAGGTTGAGTTAGGGGGCTGAAACCTAGGACACCTGGGTTCGCTTCCTCACCTTTGGAGGTGAACAAGTCCTCTTGCACTCAGAGCTTGATATGTCCACCCAGTGCTTGGGCTGACTCCATACTTCCTCGTCTCTTCCGTCCACCCCCTTCCCAGGAGATCCTGACTGCCGGTTTTTATGTAGCTGGTCACCAAGAGATGGCCTTCTGCCAACTGCCTTCTGGGACCCTCAGCTTCCTCACTTGCAGCACGGGCCAAAGACCCTTCCCTATTTCACATGCCTCTTGCTATACCCTTTTCGAGGCAGGGGCTAGTATTTGCACGCACACTTGATCACAACAGTGCCTTCTAGAGTGAGCAGAGGAGTTCTGTTCCCCTCCTTCCACCCCCAAAATGCCAAGGGGGAGGGGCTGTGTGTGCATTTGTTTGTTAAGAGTATGAATGAACTGTGAACATCCCTCACCTTCGTCAGTGCCTCTCCTCCACCTTCCCAAGCAAGCGGTAGTGAAGGAAAATCACCGCTGCAGGCTCAAGTTGAGTTTAGCCTTTGATCTCACTCATAGGAATGAACATCCTTTTCCTGGGAGAGTAGTGATTAGCCCCTGCCCATAGTGGCAGAGCGAAGTGTATTTGGGAGAAATGAGTGTATTCTGCTTTCTTTAATAGGGGATGATTTGAGGATCGAGGGCAATGGCAAAATGCTTTTGTGTTTTTACTACTGGAGAGAGTAAATCCAGATTTACTTGAAAGCAATGGGGAGCATTTCATCCACATACATAGGATTAATTCAGATGATATTTCTGTATGGACTCCCTTGATTTGGACTGAGTATTTTTTTTTCCTTGCTCAGTTTAGCATTATTTTTGAAGAAAGCAAAACGAGCTAAAACAAACAGATTTGTGTACGCGGTGCTGATTCGGTTCCAAGTTTCTCCTTTTTGGTTTTCGTAGATTCGTACAGGCACTGGACCAATCCAACAGGTGAAACTTCCCACTGTTTCTCTCCCTTGCTCAGTAAACCCCTTCACATAACCACCCAAAGACCTTTTTTAAAAAAATAATAATTAAAGGTTGGTGCTCTTTCCTAACAGTGGAAGACAAAAGGAGCTAAGTGCTAGAGTTCAGTTGCTTACTTATAACCAAAGCTGCAAAAGTTCAGATTCAAAATGTCACGTTCTCATGTTTAAGAAGTATCCTTCTCTCTGGATCAGAGTTCCACTCCTCTTACCTTGCTCCAGGCCAGATATTCTGGACATGGTAAACGCTACGTTTGTGCTATGGCCAGGCCAGTGGTAGGCAGCTGAGATTTGATTTCTGTATGTCTTGCTCCTTGGTGGAGAAGTTTGTAAACATTTTATTTATAATGCCATTAAACAAAATCCAAAGAGACTGATTCTGTTCTTATTAATGAATAGGGTTGTGTCATTTGTTCACACTCATGTCACCTAGGAATCTGTACTAGCTACAGTTGTGCCATAAGAACTAATCCAAGAACCTATCCAGAGAACCCAACATTCCATTTTTGAACTGGTCAAGTTTTAGGTCCTCATTGTTAGCAAGAACCCATGGATATGGGCAAAGTTTGCTTTGTGCTTTGAAATTTTAGGACACCCTTGGGATAGGGCTGCTGTTGTCCCCTAATCCCTGTTCCTTCTCTGTTTTGACAGACTTGTTTTTCTAACCACCGCAAACACCCTTTCTGCTGCCATTGACAAAACTCAATAGCTCTGAATCCAAACATTTATCAAATGCAAACACTTAACTTCGGCTGTCTGTATTTTCCAGGTGCCGATTGCGGCTATATTTCTAGTGCAGCCTTTTAGCCCTTCCTGCACCAATATTTCCGAATCACAAGTGCTGCCATGCCAAGGATGGGGCATTCAGGGGCCTAGAAAAATAAGCAGAGGAACTGTTCTGAGGAGAGGCATTTGCAAACAAGGAAGCCAAGAGAGGAGAAGGAGTATGAAGCAAAAAAACTAACAGGGAAGAGTCATGTGTTATGCAAAGCATTCCCAAGTACCACCGTGGTACTCTGCTGTCCAGGAACAACAAAACAAAACAACATGGGGGAGGGCTGACAGTTACAATGGGAAGAGCTTGAATCCCAAGGTGGAAGATCCAGCTTACAGACAAGGTTTCCCAATAGCAGTGTGGGTTTGGTGCCCAGGTGCAGGGCAAAGGCGTAGCTGGTGCTCAGTGGGGCCTTGTTTGCAGACCGTGGGTTGGTTTTGCAATTGTGCCTGGGCTTTTGCAAACCATCTGGCCAACAAGCTAGTGAAAGGAGAGTGATGGGGGAGTTGAGCCCAAAGATAAGTGAGCCACAGGAAATCCCACAGGAGAGTGCTGGGAGTACCTGGTGTCTTGCAGTAACACAGGCAATTTGAAAAGAAAAGAGTACAAGGAGCTTTCATCATTGAAGCTGCCATGCAAACCTATTAGCACACTATGGGCTCTGTGATCACACTAGACCATCCATGCAACTTCAGTGCTTTCATGGTTTCCAGAGCAGTAACTGTGCCAGCTTTTTGCATTAGAAACAACAAAGTGTGTCTATGCATATACCTGTAACTCAAGATCACACTTCTTGATGAAACCTTATGGGTTGTAGTCTATCCCATAATAAATGTGTACAGGTGCCACAAGGCTCTCTGCTGTTTTTAATGAGCATCCAGGCCACAGCCCAGGTTGGCAGCTGATGTTTTGCTGTGTTGGGAAAACTGGGCTGATATGAAGCTATTATGCACTGGAAATGGGTGAAGGCAAGAAGTCGTTCCCCTGTTAAGAACGCTTGAATTGTGAAAGTGTAATAGAAGGGCAGGAGGCTAATGGCAAAGCCCCAGAAGGGGGTTCTCGTGTGTCGGGAACATGGACAGCAAGTACTGTACTATTCTGTGTATAAGACTAGGTTTTTTCCTAAGAAGTGGGTGTCATCTTATACATGGATAGTGCATAGGGTGGACGTTTGATTAGCTGCTGCCACAGCTGTCAATGGCTGTTATTGGTTGCTGCATCAATCCGTGGTGTTGATTGACTGATGCTCCAGCAGTTGGGCGTGCAATTTGCAGCTTCTGTTGGTGATGGGACAGACAGGAGCGGATTTAGCGACGTGAGCGGGTGAGCAATTTTCAGCAAACCCCCCCTCAAAAAAAGCTTACCAACTCTGGGTAATCCACCCCACCCCCCCAAAAAAGCTCAACTCTGGGCAATTCTTCAAAAGAAAGCTCAACAACTCTTTGCCATCTCTCCCCATTTTCTTAAATTTGAATCCCCCAAAATAGGCGTCTTATACTTAGGGGCAAGTACGGTACTCCGAGGCTAGGTCTGTTATTATAATAGTACCTCAATATCCAATTGGAGAGGTCCTTCCATGTCTTGGCGTAATTCTGAAGGGACGCTTTCATATCTGGAGAGGGCCTCCTGGGTCTTGCAGGAGTTAGTATTGCTGGCCCAGAACATTTAATGGGAACCCCATGACTTTGGGATGTTTACAGCAAAAGCAGAAAATAGCATCTTGTCCTTGTCTGATTATCTTAGCAGAAATAAAACAGAACAGTGAAGGAAGCGCTTTGCTAAGGCAGCTCAGAATAGAACAGTTGTTTGGGTTCACACACAACCTGTGTTACTTCCCCACCCCCTGCACAAATTACTTTAAAAGCCAGAAGCGCCAGCAACCATGTCTAGACACTGGGAGAGAATAGGAGAATATATGCAGAAATGTGAGCTTTCCACTACAAAGGCCTTTGCTCAGAAATTTGTAACTGCAATGACTCCCTGCTAATGGGGACAGGAGGTAATGTTAAAATTTGTGATTTGTCTTTAAATGGGGTAATTGTGGTTAAAAAACAAAGCAGGGGTTAAAGGACTATGGACTCCTTTTGACGCCCTCTTATTCCACAAACCAGGGGACGCAGGTGGTGCTGTGATCTAAACCACTGAGTCTCTTGGGCTTGCCGATCGGAAGTTTGGCGGTTCGAATCCCCACGACAGGGTGAGCTCCTGTTGCTCTTTCCCAGCTCCTGCCAACCTAGCAGTTCGAAAGCACACCAGTGCAAGTAGATAAATAGGTACCTCTGCAGCGGGAAGATAAACAGCATTTCTGTGTGCTCTGGTTTCCATCACGGTGTTCCGTTGTGCCAGAAGCAGTTTAGTCATGCTGGCCACATGACCCGGAAAGCTGTCTGTGGACAAACGCTGGCTCCCTCGGCCTGAAAGTGAGATGAGCGCCGCAACCCCATAGTCTCATTTGACTGGACTTAACTGTCCAGGGGTCCTTTACCTTTTTACCTTGTTCCATGAACCCTTTCATATTGCATCAGCAGAATGGGACAGGGACATGCTCCCGAAAGCTCCTTTGTCCCACAGTGGATATTGGAAATATCCTCTTCAAAAAGTCAAGCAGAGGAGGACTGCCAGAAGTGGATTATTTTCCACATGCCTAAACCAAGCATGTAGAGATGTGTGCTTGTCTCTTGGTCTCTCTTTCTTCCTCTTAAGCCATCACATACAGAACCCTCTGCCTGTTACTGGGTGATAGACCAAACCAATGGCTCTTAGCACTCCCTTAGCACTGTGAGACTTTGGCGGGGGTGTAATTTACTTTCCACACTTAATTGTGGAGGAGAGTTAGGTTTTTTTCCTTTTCTTTCTCCCCTCTGTGTACATCTAATTATATTTCATTCACACTAGTGGATATTTGACACCCATCTGGGTGGGGAAGAGCAAATTCACTTCACAATACAATCTCTGTCGCTTTTTAATTTGCACCGCTGGAGCACTTTTTAGGGAGGCAATGTTTTGCAATTTAACCTTCCCCCCCCCCTTAAAAACAACAGCAACACCAAACAAGCTAAAAGCGTTTTTGTGCTAATTGAAACATTGGGGGGGGGGGGCGGATTTAAAAATAGTCCATTTTTGAAAATGTATGCTAAAAAGCTTTTTCGTTTAACCACTATTGTGCGGGATTTCTGAATATTTTAAAACCATCCGTAGGTGAAAAGGCATGTTAGTGCAAATTTTAAAAATCAACTTAAAAATCAGCATGCTGCTAAAAGGGTACTTCAAAGGGTGCTAAGTGGGAAGGTTGAGAGATAGTGAATGGATTCACCTGCTTCACTTATAACATCCCTGTTCTCCTCTTTCTCATAAGCAGGCCCCGAGAGTGCAGTACATGGCCTCTGAACATAGCCATTATGGGCCTTGATAACCTTTAACCTTCATCATGAATCTGTCTGTAATATTTTGGTATCTTTTTATCATGGAGACCTGGATACGCCCCAGAATTTGGCACCGCAAGGGCAACAAAAAGTTCAAATGTCAATTTTTATTATATCAAAAAGGGAAGTAACATACTTACCAAAGATGTTTGAACAGAGGAAAGAGTTAAAAACCAATTGTTCCAAAAACATGCCTGAAAACTGAGAAAAAGTAACGAAAGAGAAATGGGTGTGTGTGTGTGATGTTGGCTGAATGAGAGAACAGGGAAGATTAAACTGAAGGATCTGCTTGTTTTGGAACAAGGTATTCAGAAAAGGAGAAGGGAGTTTGGGTAGCAATTTTGGAGAGTTTTGGCAGAGGCAAATCTAGGCTTTATTTCATTCAGGTAAAAGACCCAGTTTGGTACACCCCACATAGGGTTGCCATATTTCAATAAGTAAAAATTCCGGAAACCTGCAAAAATAGTGATTTTATGCGCTTTGAGCTGTTTCCACTGCTTTTTCCATCGCATTGCCATACATCCGGGTATTCCCTGACATTTTGCCAATTCGGCAAAATTCACCCATGACGCCATTTTTACACCCAAAAACCAGGACATGCACACACACAGGCTGGGAGCCTCAATGGTACCCCTCTGGAGGCTTCACCCAGGGCAAAAAAAAAAAAACCCAGCTAGTACCCAGCACAGTAGCTATGACTCTGGCTTTGGGAAAGTTGTTAAGCAAGAACCAGAAGAGAGCCAGGAGCAGTGGCGTAGCGTGGGTTGTCAGCACCCGGGGCAAGGCAAGTAATTTGCGCCCCCTAACCCGTGGATTTTAGCACTCGAGTGCGATCACGCCCCCCCCAGATGTTGCGGTCGGTGCGGCCGGCCCCCCCTGCACCCCCCACGCTACGCCACTGGGGCTGGGGGTGAGCGAAGGAGCCAAGGACCCCCCCAAAGGCTCAGCAGGAATTTATTAAATTTATTATTTGTGGAGCCCCCGCGGGCCGAGGCAGCCGAAGCCCCCTCCCCTCGGGCGCCTCCCTGCCCCCTCCTCTCCTTGGGCTGTAGGTGGAGCCCGCGCTCCGAGGTGCTCCAGATCCGGGCTTGGCGAGCGCCTCTCCTCCTCCCGGCCGGGTCCGGGGGCTTCCAGCCGTGCTCCGTCCTCGCCCCCCCCCCCCGCGGCTGAGACTTGCACTGAGAGCCGGAGCCAGCGGCGCCCCCTTCCGCCGGGAGACCCTCGCCCGCCCGCTGGCTTTGTCTCAGAGGGTTTTGGGGAGGGCAGGGCACATCGAGGCCCCTCGGAGCTCTCCTCCCTTCCAGTCGGCAGAAGCAGCCGCCGCCTGTGGCTGGGCCGAGGGGATGGCGGCGGCGGCGGCAACGGCGGGGTGCGGAGGCTGCCCGTGCCCGGCCAGGCGGCGGTGGCGGCGGCGGCGGCGCTGCTGCAGCGGCTGCTCCTCCTGCGAGCAGTGAGTGGAGCGCAGCCGCAGCGGCGGCAGGGGGTGCGCGCGCTAGGGCTCAAGGCTGGCGGTGGCGGCGGGGAGCCCGGCGGAGGAAGGAACTTGTCCCTTCTCTCTGGACTCGCGCCCCCCCAGATGTTGCGCCCGGTGCGGCCGGCACCCCTGGCACCCCCCACGCTACGCCTCTGGCCAGGAGGAGACTTTGGGGTAACAGCTGAGAATAAAAGCCCAGTTTTTGCAGTGAGTGGCTACAGATAGTGAGGGAAGGAGGATCTGAGTTTTGGGGCTGAAAAACAGTGGGAAGAGGGAATGAGCACAGATAAGGAGAAGAGAGAACTGATTCTCACCCCACCCCCCAAGCCAACAGGGTGGGGTGAGGAACAGGAAATGTGGAAAGAATTATATATCCTTAGGGACACCAAAGATTCCCCGTTGATAAGGTGAAATGCATCACTTTTTATGTTCAAGATGCACTTAAAGATTGCTAATCTGGACCTCCCTGGCAGTGAGTGGGCGTTAAAAGTTTTCAAATGGTGCCAGCCAAGAATAGGGCATCCTAAATGCCAGGGAAATGACTTCCAAAAAATTATTTCGCTTTACAGGTAGGATGGGAAGAAAGAGGTTGGCATACCCTTTGGGCTCATTTGGTGAGAACCACAGACCATTGAAACTATTTGATTAGGTGCAAAAAAGGAGTGACATTTTAGGTGATCGTACCTTGCGTAACTGGGACGCGGGTGGCGCTGTGGGTTAAACACAGAGCCTAGGACTTGCCGATCAGAAGGTCGCGGTTCGAATCCCCGCCACGGGTGAGCTCCCGTTGCTCGGTCCCAGCTGCCAACCTAGCAGTTTGAAAGCACATCAAAGTGCAAGTAGATAAATAGGTACCGCTCTGTCAGGAAGGTAAACGGTGTTTCGGCGCGCTGCTCTGGTTTGCCAGAAGCGGCTTAGTCATGCTGGCCACATGACCTGGAAGCTGTACGCCAGCTCCCTCGGCAAATAAAGCGAGATGAGCGCCACAACCCCAGAGTCGGCCACGACTGGACCTAATAGTCAGGGGTCCCTTTACCTTTACCTTGCATAGTAACACTTCTAGAAGGAACCCAATGTTCTTTTGGTTGCTTTAAATGTACAAATGATAGTGGAGGCTGATGTGCAGGCGAGAGCAACCCAAGGATTTAGCAGGAGGTGTTGCAACTCAACTTGCTGGGAATGTAGGGTGCTTGCGTTCCCCCAGGACAAAATTGAGCTTCCTTTTCAGGTGAAGGCTACCGTAGCAAAAGCTGGATTTTTTGGTGTACTTTATAACAGATGTCTGTCCTGAAAGTAGTGGCAGAGGAAGCTGCTCAGGCGCCTGGGGCAGTGTGCCCAGGGGTGGGGCAAGCCGCCCATAGGGGCAGGGTGCACCGCGGGGCCTCCAGAGTCTGCCTGCCTCCTCCAACTCAGCCACTGTACAGCTGGGGGGGGGGGAGGCAGCAGGTGGACCTTTCGGGCAGCACAGAGCCTGCGTGCGCCCAAGCGTCTTTCCCAGGAGAGATGCGGGGGCTCGGGCACACTGCAGGCCCCACAGTGAGCGCTGCCTGGCATTTTGTCACCCCTCTCAGTGGTGACACCCGGGGCGGCCCGCACCCACCGCATCCCCCTTCCTCCGCCCCTGCCTGAAAGCTGGAATATCATGCCTCCCACTGTCCTAACCACTGACTGAAAAAACAAAACAAAGCACCAAGGAAGAGAAAACAGCATTGCCAGTGATTTCCATATTTGTCGAGGATGTTTTTAGAAAACAGAGCCTTGGTTTTGAATTAGTGGGAAGCCACACCCTACCCTAACAATCTTTAGGCTGCAATCTTAAACATGCTGGTTTGGAAGGAAGGCAGGAAATCTCCCTGGAATCCATGGCCCATAAGATTAGGTCATGAAGCCTAGTGGACATGACTGCTTAGAAGGCATTGTGTGTGATGGGGAACGTCCCCAGATACACTAATCTGCTTTATGGTAGCCATTTCAGCCCAGAACTTCATGGACTGCCACTGTGATAGCAGAAATCTCTCCAGGAAACTCAGATTTTAATCTGGGGACATGTACTGCGTAGTATTCTTTGTGAGGGTGGAGAGACTCGACCATCTTTCTTCTCAGACCCTCCAAGTGTCCCTATTTCCAGGGGCGTCCCTGATTTAGAGAAGTTGTCCCGGTTTCATATTTGATCCTGGAATGTCCCACTTTCCCTTAGGATGTCCCTATTTTCATTGGAGAAATGTTGGAGGGCATTATGGAGTTATCCGACTCCCGAGTCGTCTGAAGGCAATCCTATATAGGGAAGGATTTTTTTTAAATTGTGTTTTTATATATGTTGGAAGCTGCCCAGAGTGGCTGGGGCAACCCAGTAAGATGTATGGAGTATAAATAGTAAAATTATCATTATGGAATGGGACGTCCCTATTTTCATCGGAGAAATGTAGGAGGGCATGTTCACTCCTTTCATGAAAGTGTGTTTAGAAATATAGATGGATGCTATAAGGTAGACTTGTCACTTTTTAGCCCCACTGCGATTTCTACAGAAAATGCTCTTGTTCTTCCTGAAGGAACGACAGTCTTATTAACTACGAACTACAAAAATTGGAATCCGCTCCAAACCTGTGCCAGAATGACACCCAATGTAACATGAGCATCTCATTTGCTCATGTTATTTTCCCTCCTCTTCTGTTACTGAATGAATCACTTCCTAGCAGCTGTCTGCTCAATCTGTGCCCTCCCTTTGGGCGACATTCATGGGGTGACCACTTCCTGCCTGCTGCCCCAACTCTCTCCTACCCACTACCAATGTATCGATAAGAAGAGGGGGAAGCTGCCCCACCACAATCCCCGTGGGGTGAGCTCAAGAGGAACTGCTCTGATACAAAGGCATGCTAGCTGCCGGCGACTGGCTGGGAGGAACTGAACGGTTATCCAAATCACGAGACTGCCCACGCTCTCCCTTCTTCGATGTCTGCAGAACTCTGTGTTTGGGGCAATCGCTGAATATCACAGATGTAATGGAATTGGAAATCTTTACAGGAAGGACCAGGCCATTAAAAGGCCTACAGGGACTATTTTGTGGCTCAGGGGACTTCTGCCAGCTGATCTACCTCCCAGCTTGTGAGAAGCTGTGAGGAGACCAGACCAACAAGCTTTTTGACCTGAAGCCAAGACTTCAATTATGGTCAGATGCATGAAGGACTGAAAGAAGGAAGTTGTCCTGGCTCAGTTAAGGGTTGGGCAGAAAGTTCCTTACCATCAGCATGAATTGAGGAGGAAGGTCCCACCCATATACATGCCTTGTGTCGTTCCTCTCCCTGTTAAATGCATCTTGCCGGAGTGCACAGCAGATTCTGCAGGCGTGAGGAACCCATGGTCCCTCCAGAAGTTCCTGGACATGCAGCTGCCATCATTCTTGGCCATTGGCCATGCTGGCTAGGTCTGATGTGTAATGGTAAAGGGTAAAGGGACCCCTGACCATTAGGTCCAGTCATGACCAACTCTGGGGTTGCGGCGCTCATCTCGCTTTATTGGCCGAGGGAGCCGGCGTACAGCTTCTGGGTCATGTGGCCAGCATTACTAAGCCGCTTCTGGTGAACCAGAGCAGTGCACGGAAACGCCATTTACCTTCCCGCCAGAGCGGTACCTATTTATCTACTTGCACTTTGAAGTGCTTTCGAACTGCTAGGTTGGCAGGAGCAGGGACCGAGCAACGGGAGCTCACCCCGTTGTGGGGATTCGAACCACCAACCTTCTGATCAGCAAGCCCAAGAGGCTCAGTGGTTTAACCCACAGCGCCACCCGCGTCCCTTAGGCCTGATGTGAGCTGGGACCAAGCAACATATTGAGGCCCCCGCGTTCCCCATCTCTGCCTTTCTGCATACCCAGTTCTTTGTTTCTGAGTGACAAGATCGGTCAACAAGCTTTATTTGGGTCCCTGAGCTCTAGTGAATGGCTGTCCTCTTGTCAAGACAGTTCAAATTATTAGGAACAAATCACAGACAAAGGAACTCTTCCATGTGTGCAACTAGGCTAGAGCACAGCACATATGTGCCCGAGCTGCCATTGCGCCATAAACTTTGATATACCTATTAAATTGCCCTCCCAGCTTACTCCTCTGGTCCATTTGCCTCCTCCCGAAAATGGTGGGCAGTGGCAGGCTGTAGTCTGCCTGGAAGTGACAGAAGCTGTTGCTAGGCAGACATTTTCCCTCCCCAACCCAGCACCCCACACTGCCTTTGCAAGAGGCTGCCACTTTGGTTGTGCATGTATATTTGCTGAGTACGGTTCAAGTTGTGAACTGACTCCACCGAAGGGTCCTGCAGCTGAGCTGATATGAAAGTTATTTTTGTGGTGTTAGAGCTGCGGAGGCTTTTACACATGTGCAAAACATCCTTTGATGTTTCAGCAATCAAGTAAAGCAAGTGTGTGTGTGAACTTTCTCCCTGGAGGCTACTTTGTCAACTCTTGCTGTGCACTAAATTTAGCATTTCAGGGGGTGGGGGAACAGGCATCTCCCCTGAAAGCTAGAGCTCTCCTTCTCAACTGATCTGACTTGAGCAACAACCTATTTCTATGCCATTCTTAAGCTTTGTGTGACTCCCTCTCCTTGGTTTAGCCTTTAGATAGATCTTCCTATTTTCTTTTCACGTGGGAAGAGAAGGTGCTTGAGAACTTTCCACGCTAAAACGCAGCTCTTTCTACACCCTTCTGCGGAGAGAGCCACCACAGCGCCATGATGGATATGCCAGCACAACAGTTCTGACAGTTAAGATGCCCGGGGCACATAGCTTAGAGGGGTGGAGTTGTGAGTAGGGGGGCACACTGCTTATGCCATATTACAAGCAGGGCACTTTCTGCCCCCCCAGCCGGAA
The DNA here is from genome assembly GCA_034642415.1 of Podarcis siculus. Classification (NCBI taxonomy): domain Eukaryota; kingdom Metazoa; phylum Chordata; class Lepidosauria; order Squamata; family Lacertidae; genus Podarcis; species Podarcis siculus. The sequence continues at coordinate 747,765 of JAXCMG010000049.1, read as the reverse complement.
CTCAGTTCCAGCACCTCTCAGGTGGGTGCCATTGGCATTCTAAGAGAACGAGGGAGGCTTTCATGGTGAGTTCTAGAAAAACAGCACAGATAAGAAGGAATACAAAAAATCCACTAAAATCAAGATTGGTTGCAGCTGATATGCATTTAAGAGGAAGTTCAACCAAAATAAGTGGGGGTTTTACTTGACAGTGTGTACACAGCAAGGTCGGCCCTTCCACGAGGTACAGTGGTACCCCGCAAGACGAATGCCTCGCTAAACGAAAAACCCGCAAGACGAAAGGGTTTTCTGATTTTTTAGCGGCTTCGCAAGACGAATTTCCCTATGGGCTTGCTTCGCAAGACGAAAGCCCATAGGGAAATCTCTGGGGACAGCGGGGAAGCACTGCGCGCCTTCCCCTCTGTTCCCGGACCTGTCCTGAAGGCTTGTGGTGGGGAGAAAAGCCCTTCTCCACACCGCCAGCCCGGCAAGCGGTTTCCATAGGAACGCATTAATTGATTTTCAATGCATTCCTATGGGAAACCGTGCTTCGCAAGACAAAAAACTCGCAAGAAGAAAAAACTCGCGGAACGAATTAATTTCGTCTTGCGAGGTACCACTGTAGACTGAGACTGGTGCTTCTGGTGAAATCTCGCAAGAACCCCGCAAAATCTTGCAGGGGCCTCCCACGACTTTCCTGAGATCCCTTTCTCACTGGGGTTCCAGGAATGCAAGGCCGCTGTGTGAACTCACAGGGCTCTTGCGAGATCTCACTGGAACCCAGAAGCCACAGCCATGCGACCCCAGCAAGCGAGGCTTGGGCAGAGGTGGCAAGGAATGGATGGGTGGCGCTTGTGCAGGGCAGCACCTCCCCATTTTGCCTCAGGCGGCAGAAGGGTCCGGTCTGGTTCAGAGGCTCCTGGATCAGTGGCTGCCAGCCCGACCAGGCAATCCCTCCACTGTCAGTTGTTGGGAATGAGAAGCAGGGCGAGGGCAAAGGCCACAGCTCAGTGGCAAAGTCTCTGCCTCACAAGCGGAAGGTGCCAAGTTCAGTCCCTGCAGATCAGAGTCGGGAGGCTCCTGCCAGAAATCCTGGAAAGCTGCTGGCAGTCAGTGCTGGCAATACTGAGGCAGATGGATTCCCCCGATGGGCTGACAGTGTGCTGGTCCCGAGGGTTATCCGTGTGGCAAGGTCCGAGTCCAGTCCGAGGTCGAGGGTGCGGTATGGAGGCAGTCCGTTAAAGCTGAAGATGGGTCCAAGGCAGGGAGTCGGGTGAGGTCAGGAACTCTGGCAGAAGAGCAGGACAGGGTGCAGGCAGGAACAGGCTACCAACAATGTTGCTCCCGCAACTTGGGACAGGGGCTGACTGGCTTTTATCTGCCCCCAGGCATAGGGCGGCCCGGTCCACAGGTGACTCGTCTCTCCTGGCCTGGAGGCGAGCATTCCTCCTGCGGGAACTTAGTTCCCTCCGCCCCTCTGCCCTGAGCCTCTGCAGCTCAGGAGAGGCTGGAGGGTCACCGGACCCAGAGGCAACCTCAGCTTCCTCTGATGGGGCTGAGAGTGGAGCATCTGCAGGCAATGGGTCCTCCATCACCTCAGGAGCCAGAGCAGACTCAGCTGGTGCCTGCACCTGAGGATCCAGCACAGGTGAGGACCCTTCAGGCTCAGGCCCCAGCCCCAGCTCAGCTGGTTCTGGAGGCGGGGAATCCTGTGCAGGCTGGGATCCCTCAGGTTCCGCCTCCAAGTCCAAATCCCAGGCCATCACACACAGTCAGTCCAGACAATACTGAGCTAGAACAGTGTTCCCCAAACGTGGGTTTCCACCTGGGGTTTTTTTGGACTACAGTTCCCATCATCCTTGACCTCTGGTCCTGCTACCTTTGGATGATGGGAGCTGTAGTCCAAAAACAGGTGGGAGACCCAAGTTTGGGAAACACGGAGCTGGACGGACCTCCAATGGTCTCACGGGGCTCTGCGTTCCCACGAGCGCGCAAACAACCAAGCAGAAGACGATGCCGGGCTTGGATGGGCCCCTCTCTGGCCCGATCGGGGCAGCAGAAGCAGGCGCCGTCCGTCCGTCCGCACCACTCGCGGGGCAGCTCCGCTTCTCCTCCTCTTCTCCGCTGCCCTTCCGACGGCGGGGGCGGGGCTTCGACGGGAGGGGCGGGGTCTCGACGGGAGGGGCGGAGCCTCGCACAGCCCCGGGGACCCCGCTCGGCGGGCGAGGCAGCTTCTCCAGCGCGGAGCCGACGGAGCCGAGAGGAGAAGGTACCTCGGGCGGCCGAGAGGATGCTCCGCTAACCCCGCTACCCCTCTCCCCCTCCCGCTCCGGGGGCGCCGCTCCTCCCCAGGCGCCTCCCCAAACTTCGGCGTCTTCTCAACGGCCTTTCCCCCCCCTTTTCTCTCTCTCCCCCCTTTTCTCTCTCTGCCCCCATCCCGCCCCTCGGACTCTAGGAAGGGACCCCAAGAAGGCGGCTCCGGGAAGGCGAGAGACGGGCAGCCCTCCGCCCCGCTCCGGGTAAGTCCTGAGGGGACGAAGTTTGCGCCCTCAGTCTCCTCAGCTGGCTTCTTTTATTTCGTTAAAAAAAGGGGGGGTTGCCAATTGCCTCAAAAGCCCAGGCAAAGCGAAAGACACCCCTTCCCGCGCTGAGGGAAGAAGACGCTACCTAACCCCCCCCCCCCCGGTTTTAATTTGGTTTAAACCGGCTGTTTTCTCTCCCCCCCCCCCCCCCGCGCGTTCCATGTGTGCGAGGGAAGAAATAGCCGGAGCGAAGGAACAAATGACATCTGTGTGGCTGCTTCTCTCTCCCGCCCTCGCTGCCTCGCCCGCCTTTCGGGCGGGGGGGGGAGTTGGGGGGGGTTGGCGTCCAGCTGTTGGCCATTAGCGAGAGCCGCCCTCGCTGGGCTGGCAGGCAGGCAGGCAGAACTCGGCTTCTCCAAGTTGTTTTTCCGCGCCTCGCCACCCACCCCACCCAACTCCTCGCTTGGGGGACCTGCGGGGAGGGCAGCTCTCTGGCATCGGGGCGCGCTCTCTCTGCCCGCAAGAATCGGTGGGGCAGCAGGGACAAACAGACGGGAGTGGCGGGGTTTGGCACCCGGAGGAGGGGGAAAGGAGGGGGGGAAGGCCCACTGGCCAAGATCTCTGGCCAAGATCTGGAGGGGGGTGTCGGTTGGGCTCCCCGGAAAATAGCCAGCGGGGCGGACGGGGGTGGGCTGGTGCAGAGAGAGAGAAGCATAATTGAGAACATCTGGATAGCCATCCTGCAGGAAACCCGAGCAGGCTGGGTAGCTCCATATCCCACCTCCAGCAGCCTTGGGAGAGAAGGGCATTCACTGCCTTTCAAGCAAGTCCGGCTGCCTCCTTGGGGCCCCTGGGCTTGCTGAGCAACAGGAAGCTTGGACCAGGACTTCTGCCTTTATCAAAAGCCCTCTCCAATTTTGGAGCGCTCTCCCCATCTGTCGGCAGAGAGTCTTGCAGGCTGGGTGCAAACCCTTTCCAACTTGAGCGGGCGCTCAGTCGAGCTAAGACACACCATGTGCGCCCTGTTTCCGGACTTGCACTGAAATAGGAAACTGCTGGTGGCCTTGATGGGCTGAGATTGTGTAGGTCGAGGTGCAACAGACCTGTGGCCCTCCAGGTGTTGCTGGACCCCAGCTCCCATCAGCATCCCCCAGCCAGCATGGCCAGTGGCCAGGAATGGTGAGAACTGGAGTCCAGGAAGATGCAGCCAGAATTTTCATCTCGGTTGCAGAGTGGACTTTGGTATACAGCGGTACCTCGGGTTAAGTACTTAATTCGTTCTGGAGGGCCGTTCTTAACCTGAAATTGTTCTTAACCTGAAGCACCACTTTAGCTAATGGGGCCTTCTGCTGCCGCCGCACCGCCAGAGCATGATTTCTGTTCTCATCCTGAAGCAAAGTTCTTAACCCGAGGTACTATTTCTGGGTTAGTGGAGTCTGTAACCTGAAGTGTACGTAACCCGAGGTACCACTGTATTGCAGAGATCCTATGGCAGAGCGAGGGATGCAGTGTGTCTAAAGCAACACTGTAGGATGCCTAACACCCTCATAATGCTCTGTTAGTGTAGAGGCCAGGAAACCCAGTGTCTGTGGGTCTGTGTAAGAGAGTTTTTCCTGCTGCAATGTTCCCTCCAGCTGTAGTCCTTATTTTGTACCCAATGGAGTGGGTGGTAGTTGCTCACCAACAAAAGCAAAAATAAAGGGGTGCATTTTGGGAAACTTTTTTGGGGGGTTGCTAAACCTTCCTGCTGTCCTAGTGAACAGAGAGCAGCGTTTGGTCATCTTTCAGCTGTTTACAATACTCCAGATCGAGACAACGTAAAATGTCTGTGGGCAGCCTTGAGTCTCCTGGCACAGCACCTCCTTGGGCTGTTTCTTGGTCACACTAGTGGTTGCCAGAACATTGAGAGAGTTGGGATGGAATGCTGGGAGCTGGCTTCTGGGTCGAGATCCTGCTACAGAACCCTCTCCCACCTACATATGCACAGTTCTGTGAACCCAACGCTACAGAAGCTGCATCAGCACGCACTGCCATTGTTCTATCGCAACCTTATCCTCTGGGTAGCTTTGGAGGCCCTGTTGCAGAAGGAAGGTGTTTGGAGTAAAGCAGACCTGAAAATGGTCCCCAGTTGAGTTTCATGGTGTAAAGCTAACAGACATGTAAAGCAAGTCTCCCCAGGATACAATCAAGTGTTCACTTGGAGAGGAGCTTAGTGCTGGCAGAAACTAATTTTTAGGGGGTGTAAGGGAAATGCCTCACCCAGGTCTTTTTGTAGAATAGCCCCCCAAAACACTACATTCCTCTTATGCGAAGAGGGGTCTCTTCTTGACTGTAGTGTTGCAACGAAATATTACTGGTTCAGAATGTGTCTCTGCTCTGCTCCACAGGCAGGGAAAGCAAGGCAGGACGCAGAGAAGACAGACTGACATAGGATATGGGGCTGAGCCAAGCTGCAGGGGGAGCGGGAGAACCAGAGGGGGGGAGCGTACAGATGCGTCACCCCTACAGAACACCCAGATGCTTTGCAAGGGCTGTGGTTTATTGCTCTCGCTTGCTGTTATCAAACCATGGAAGCTTGTCCTTTGCAAGTCTCTTGCAAATTGTTTGTTCAAGTGCTAAAATGCCTCCTTGTTGATTTTGATGTTGCTTCTTGCCACTGTGAACCTTGCATATGCCCCCAAATTAAGAGTTAAGAGTTACCACAAGTTGGATTTGGAAGAGTATTTCTGTTTGTTGTTTCTGTCCCTTTGCTTGTCTCTGGACATGATACTGTAGACTTGTATTGTCTTCAGAGGAAGGAGAAAGAGGTAATAGTTGTGGGTTGTGAGTATTGCCTTATTATCCCAAGAACAAATGGGAAAGAGAGGAAGAGAGATGCATATAAACTTTTAGCCTGTGGGCCAAATTAAATCTGCCAGTGGTCCTAATTTGGCTTGCACAGTCGTCCGCCCCGCTACACCAACCTGGCATCATATGATCAGTCAGGTGGGGCAGGAGTACACTCCTAGGAGTTCTTCTGCAAGCGGGCAGGCCTTGCATTTAGTTGACACTTTCCACATTTGGCACCAAACACAAGCCCCCTCGCTGAGAATGCTCCACCAGGGGATCACAGTCAGAGGGCTAGCATTTGATGCAGAATGCAAGCTGGGGCTGCAAAGAAGGAAGAGAGGAATTCAGAGTGTGCTTAGGGTGTGCTCTCAGAACTTCCTTTAAAGTTGGATCAAAGTGGTCCATGAAGGATGGGCCAGTTCCCGGTCCAATGTGTCAGCCGGATGCAGTTCCCCACTTTGGCTCTAACACTGCTGCTGCTGCTGTAGATTTTCAGGAACCAATGGGCAAGAAGTAGGAGAATAGCAAGTCTGGGTTTGTGAGTGTCCTTGAGCCCCCCCCCCCCCCGGGAGGAGTAAAACCTGCCACCAACTTGCTTGGTATTTGTTTCAGGCAGAGTCTCTGGCAAGGCGGAGAAGTCTCTTTTCTCAATCCCAGGACTTCGTGTGTGATGCAAAAAGAGTGGACAGGAAGGGACATTTTTCACTGACACAACTGGGATTCTGGAGCAGGACTCCCAGTTTGCAGAATGACTGGAATTGAAGGTTCTGATCTCTAGAAAAAAGGTGAAGCAATTGAATGTGTGTGTATCCTTTCAAGCATGCTTTTGGGCTGCGTTGGCACGGATATCTTTGTGATGCCTGGTGTGATTCTCATCAACTACTTTCCACTCCTGACTCAACCATAGACTTGCTCTGTGGCTTAAGAGCACCTTTCCTCCCTCCCAGCTTCTGAGAAGGGAATAAGCATGGCTGGCTGGCTGGCTGCCCTCTGGGCAGCTGTGGGGGTGGACGATTGGCGTATGGAAGTGCCTTCCTTAGGAGATAGGAGCAGTGCAGGTGGGATGAACAATGTGCAGTAAACTGACAGCCTCCAGTTGGTCAACAGCGTCAGTGACTGTTCCTGGCCAGATAATCACAGTGCCATTGCTGGGAAGTCTTCAAGTAGAGTCTGATGCTCTCGCTCTGGATTCTCTACGTATTTGGACAGGAGTTGGACTAGGTGACCCGCAAAGCTTCCCTCCTCCTCCTATGGTGTTAGCCTGTTAGATATTAGTGGTACAGAGAGTTTTGAGGCATCCTCCTAGTGTCTGGACACACACCTGCAATATCCTTTTGGCCCAATCACGTGCATCTTAGTGTGGTTCAGGAAAGCAGCTGCCTCTGGCTTCGATAATACCTGCCTAGTAGCATTTTGAAGGGACGCGGGTGGCGCTGTGGGTAAAACCTCAGCACCTAGGACTTGCCGATCGCATGGTTGGCGGTTCGAATCCCCGCGTCGGGGTGAGCTCCCGTCGTTCGGTCCCAGCTCCTGCCCACCTAGCAGTTCGAAAGCACCCTTAAGTGCAAGTAGATAAATAGGTACCGCTTTATAGCGGGAAGGTAAACGGCATTTCCGTGTGCTGCTCTGGTGTCGATTCGCCGGAGCAGCGTCATCACGCTGGCCACGTGACCCGGAAGTGTCTGTGGACAGCGCTGGCTCCCGGCCTCTAGAGTGAGATGAGCGCACAACCCTAGAGTCTGTCAAGACTGGCCCGTACGGGCAGGGGTACCTTTACCTTTACTTTTAGTAGCATTTTGGAGAAGGAACTGATCATGCTCCACTTTTAAGGCTGGATTCACCTGTCTCCTTCAAGCTGTTGGACTTGAACGCCCATCAGCCTGGGATCACTGGCCATGTTTGCCAGTACATGGTAGCTACATAGCCTCATGCTGTGTTGTACCCTCCTGGGGACATGGTGATAAAGATGGTGGCAGTGGGGGCTTTCGTGAGAAAGCAGGTATGTCTGGAGCAGTAGTTTGTGTCCTGGCCTCACCTTGTTCTTGTGACCTGCAGATATCCCCTACTGTGTGAGGAGCAGGATCACAGCTGGGGGAGTGGGGGGGGGGATGAGCCGATTAGAGAGTGATTATGAATTAACTAATTAATGGTCTTCTGTGGATGGCTTGAAGGTCTAATTGAGCCTGGCTTATTGGTGGTGACAGGCAGTGGCTGTAGAAAGCCCTTTTGCACACACATACGACTGTAAAATGAAGAGGAGGAGGCTTTTGGTTTTTCAGTGTGTGTGTGTGTGTGCTCTGTCCTGTATCTTGTCTGACAAAATGATGCTGTCTCTCTGATTCTCAGGGCATGAGAAGTAGCCACACCACATTCTCCAGCAAGAGGAGAAGGGCTCTCAAAGTGTCACTCTGGCCCAGCATTTGAAATTTGCCAGGCACCAGGTACATTTTGAACCTGGCTATCAGCCACTTGCGACCAAGTTAATATGCCCGGGCACCAGGGTGGCACTTGACGTCTCCACCACCTGGAGGTGCATGCCTGGGGATCCTTGGATCTTGACTGTTTTTACACACTAGCAACGTATCCTGTAGAATTCTATCTGCTATATTTTATCTGCACAATCAGAATGGATTTCAGGAACCCAAAAGTCATATCTGGCCCCAAAATGGCAACTAGGCATTTCATTTTGGCAAATGTAGCCCTGGTTTAAGGAGCCATTTGGCGCCTAGCTCATATATCTAAATTTCTAACACCGCTTTGGCCCAGAAGCTATCCTTTCTCAGATAGATCTTTGCAGAATGCAGCCAGTAACAACACAGATTTTGTCCCAACTCAAATTAGCCAAAGACACAAAGAAGAAATTTTGTGCTGGGGCAGAAATTTTGTGCTGGGGAGTGCAGTGCCTTAACTCACAGCTCTATTGCTTGACTTACTGGATGAATATTCGTATGGGCGGGGTTGGAATTCTGGAAGAGAGGGTGCAATAAGACCAGCCTATCTACTTATTTTAAATGGTGGGTCCAGCCTACCTTGTTGTTATCTTGGGGTCTTAGGGTCTGTTCACATTATCACCTTAGCGAAGTTGCTCTTGGGGCCTCGGGCATTTCACAGCTCTTTCCTCTCTAGCTGTTCACATCAGCACAGCTTCGTTAGTGTCAGATTAGTTTCCATTTGGGTTCACCCCAAGGAGCATCGGCCAGCCGGGATGTCTTTACCCTGTGCAAAGACATTTGCCCCTTACATAGAGTTGTATTAGGAACAGCTTAAGAACTCCAGTCGGTTTGAGAAACACATCAAATAGTAGTATTTCGAGGCACAATCCATTGTCTCTTGAGATAGACAGATGCCAACAACAGGATACGTGTGCATTTTGGATAGTGCCATGTGAACATGGATTAAAACCCTGCACTGGAAAAGAAATTACTGCACAGGAAACAGGAGTGTGAACACAGCCCAAGTACTTAACACCTGAGTTAGGTTTGTAGAAAACAACAGAAAGAGAGAGCAAGTGAAATATTTAGAAAACTAACTTTTAGTTCATTAATTTGTTTGCAAGCAAAATACAAATGCACAAACCCATATTGTCTCTCGGCCCAATTAAATAGACTGCAGCAGACTCCAGAAAATCTCCTGTATATTTTTTGGCATATGTTTGTTTGGCTTGTCTCTTGATTAATGCCAAATGAGGGCCTGCAAGGAGCCACAATTTGATGTGGGGCCTCTCTGCTGCTTGAGTTAGAATTCCAGGCCTACATATGGGGATGCAGAGGGCAGGGCTATTGGGTGGGAAATGTTATGAGCACCAACTTAGAATTTCATCCTAAGAGGGAGGGAGCAAGACGGTCCTGTAAAAAGCTCACATTCCTCTTGGTTTTAAAGTCCACCCATTCTTAGTTGGCCATTACTCCTCTGGGTGGGTCTGGCTTCCCACCAACAAGTTCTCTGGTGTCGCTCAGGATTGTCCAGCGGAGAAACAGGCTTGCTCAAGGTGAAATGGGATCAGTTCTGTATGGTCCACCAAAGAAATATTACCCAGAAACTTAAACCTTTCAGTGGGGACTACTTTTGCTGTCAACACTGGCGGAACTGGGCACCCTCAAAAGGTGATACAGATGATAGCTGAGCACATCTCAAGCCAACTCACTTTAATTGTGAACCTTAGAATGCATAGACCATTCTTTTATTGATATACTGAAGTGAAAGATTGCACTTGGGTTTGAAATTCAAGGGAAGAAGATGGCATGCAGTGTAATGTTTATATTTGAGAGAAGCCGTGGCCCATATGCGCTTTGAAAATGATTTTGCACCAAGGCATAGGAAGTCCTGTGCCAATGAACTGCAAATTCAGCACCAAGAAAGTGCTGATTATGTTATCGGGTTAAATGAGATCAGGCCAACACAAAAATACAATAGGTTCCTTTTGCCTGATGGTTCTCCACTTGGGAACTTTCTTGCAATCTTAATTTGATAGGTTAGCAGGGAGGAAGATCTAGAGAAAGAAGGTTTGGCAAGAGATGTCTACAAACAGGGAATAATCATCTTTTCCCGACTCAGCTGGATGAGTCTTGAGTCAGAATTCTTCTGCAGCCCAGCATTCCGCAACTCCTGAGTGGCCTATTGACTTCACAAGAACAGGTGCCTTCTCTCTTGGAGTGATAGCCAATGAACATGTCCCAGAGCAAAGCAGGAGGAGATGACAAATTCAAGATTGCCTTTTCCCCCCCGCAGAGGCAAAAAACCTACATGGTGTGTTTCTCCCACCCTGGTTCTATTCAGCATTGGACTCTTGTCTGTTGTGATGAACATCAGTCTCCCCACCTGCCCACCCCTGCTGCTGTGTGTTTTTCCACACCAACCGCATGCCCTGGCCTTGCCAAATTTGCACCCCTCTTCCCTAGGGGGCAGCACCTGTTCCTCTGAAGAGCTGTGCAGAAGGGGCCTAATGCTTTTCCAGAAGCAAGCAAGCGTTGCCTGCAGGGCAAAAGGTAGCAGCTTTCAGCTCTGTGGGCTGAAGGGGCTCATTGTATAAGGAGGTCTTGGGAGTTCGGCAAGATCACACAATTGGCTCTTTCATGCCAGCTGGAGACTCTTATTAAAAACTAGTCCTTCCTCCTCCTCCTCCTCCTCCTCTCTCCCACCCATCTCCCACACTGCAGGAAAGGTTTGGGGAGTGGCCAGCCAAGCTCAAATGGGCTTTTTCTTTTGCACTTCCACTCCTTTTGCCCTGAAGCTAGAAACTTGCTCCTTTCCACTAACACTCCCAGCAAAATGGTTCAGGCCATTGACTTTCCCCTCCCGCCCCCAAGAGATGCTTGTAGGCATCCGTCCCTAATACAAAGGCCTTCCCTTGTCTTGCATGTGCTGTGAGCATGTAATCAAATGCCCACTTGCCCTTTACAAGCATGACTGCACACTAGGACAGTAGAGAGAGCCCTTAAGAAAAGGCACGGTGTGTTCTCCAGAGGCAGCCCGTTAGGATCATTGGCTACAACATGGGTACCTCTTAGCATTCTTTTACCTCCTCCTCATATTTGTAGTCCTTAGTGGCAAAGGATGGAATTCTTCTCCCCTTCAGTTAATGCTGCAAACTTTAATAACTTAGATGTTGTGATTTATCAACTAAGACACAATTTCCAATAGAAGCTCCCCCCACCCCCTTATTCAGGCCTCTTCAAAGGCCTGCTGCTGAGATGGCCCATGGGTTTCTCAGAAGGTCGGCGGTTCGAATCCTTGCGACGGGGTGAGCTCCTGTTGCTCTGTCCCAGCTCCTGCCAACCTAGCAGTTTGAAAGCACAGCAGTGCAAGTAGATAAATAGGTACCACTGTGGCAGGAAGGTAAATGGCATTTCTGTGCGCTCTGGTTTCCGTCATGGTTTCCCATTGCGCCAGAAGTGGTTTAGTCATGCTGGCCACGTGACCCGGAGAGCTGTCTGTGGACAAACACTGGTTCCCTCGGCCTGAGAGTGAGATGAACGCCTCAACACCACAGTTGCCTTTAACTGGACGTAACTGTCCAGGGGTCCTTTACCTTCACCATTACCGAATGGAGTTGACTTTTTCTCATTGCTTCCTGTGCAGGCAAGTTGCTGAACACCCTTGCAGCCCTTGGTGACTCAAGGCAGGGAACTCCTCCAGTTGGGTCAACCCTCTACATTGGGACTGTCTTCAGACCAAACGGCTGCTGGGAGCACAGTAAAAACAAGGGCCACATGAGATGGGACAATGTTCATGTGATTGGTGCGGATGCTTTTTTATATGTCAGCAGAAGGTGTGGGGTTCTTCCGGATTGGGCCCCCGGCGGGAGGGTCAGGCAGGCAGGGAATCTTTAAGCCTTTGCAATCCCAGTCAGTGCAGAGGGCCCCATACCAGCTTTTTTCTTTTAAAAATGCACCAATCATGTGGATGGCGTCACGTTTAGCTTGGCCCAAGGAGCAAAGCACCAACTGGCCATTCTCATGTTCACTGTGCACTGCTCTGACTTTCAACTGCACTCTCTTCCCGAATGGCATAAGATGAACAGGTGGGCTGGGCAGGAAATCTTTATAGAGTTTTTGTGCTTTCCCCTTGTTCCATTTCCGGGGAGAGGCAGTGGCTTGGAATTCACAGCGCACCCTGTTTCTGGTCCCCATGGCTGAGTGCAAAGGAAGAGGGAGAATAAGAAAGAAAAGGGAGCAGACAGTGGCTTCATCTAATGTCCCCCAGAAGCAACTGGTCTTCACCAAAGCTGGGCAGCAGGGCAGATTCCTCTCTAAGCACCCTCCAGCCCACCTTGAGGCCCCTGTCCCAGGTCATGATGGGAAGGTCTAGAGGGTGCTTGTTGCTGCCTTGACAATTGTCCCAGGTGACCTCCATTGTCCTGAATGTTATTTGCTGAGGAACAGGCTCCCAGCCCTGACTCTCACTTTGCCCTTAATCCTTAGAGATTAGAAGAGGAACAGTGGAGAATCTCCCTTGCTTTGCCCTTCTTTGCCTCTTCCATGCTCTCTGGCTTTCAGTTGTGACCTGGATAGGCTATCTTGGCGGCATACGCCTGGTTATGAGCAGGCAAACTGTCCACAGATTGCATTTTCATTAAAATGCTAAGTGGAGGTTCTTATATCTCCGTCACCTCACTCCAGATTGGCATCCAGGAAATAGAATTTCCTCCCCCCAGCCTCTGCAGTTTAGGGAGGGCTGAAGGGTTCTTTTTCAAATGCACAATGCCAGATTCAGCTGCATCTTGGCACTGATGGACCTGGTTATGAACCAGCAGCACCTGCCTGCCAGCCTGCCATGGAGTCCCAATCCAAGTGGACCCTCCCCCCCATGCCATCATACTATCTGAGCGGAAGAAGCTGATCCAGAAAGGCAGGCTTCCAGGGGGACCCCACCCAGCTGCTGAGCTTCCAGGTCTTGCAAGCAGGACCTAATTGGATCCTTGTGTGCTTGGCAGCCGGACGGAGCTGTCTTAAAGGGGCCGCTGCACCTGGGGGAGGAGGGGGAGAAGGATTGGAAGACAGGAGTTTGTCAGATCAGGGGGGCGGGAAGGAGGCAGGTTGTGCTGGGGAGGAGGGGCTAGAACACATTCTCCCCGGCTCTCTTTTCGCCATTTCAGATTCAGGGCTCACGCAGACTTCATTTTGTGCTGCGCTTCCAGGAACGGGTCTATGCTTTAACGGGTCTATGCTGGGTCCAGGCAATTTTTTCCCCACCCTGAAGCTTTCCCCAGAAAAACCCACTCTTTACCACTGAATTGGAGCAAATGGCAATCAGCGGAAACTGTGAATTGCTATTTGTTCCGATTCAGCATGAAAGAGTGGAAAGGGGAAAGTGACGGGTAAAAAGGAAAATGCTTGGACGTGGAGCTTTAAAGCATGGACCTGTGCCTGGAAATCGCAGGGCAAAAGCTAAGTGTGGATGAGCCCTCAGTAGAATCATAGAATTGCATAGTTGGAAGGGACCCCAAGGGTCATCTAGTCCAACCAACCCCCTGCAATGCAGCTAAAGCACCCATTACAGATGGCCATCCAACCTCTGCTTAAAAACTTCCAAGGAAGGAGGAAGACTATTGGAAAAAAGAGGAAAGGAAAAAAGGGTGGCTGCTTCAAGAAGAGTTGGGGGTGTGCCTTATAATAAATGAGCTGTGTTCATAACATTACCATGAGCAGTCTATCGTTAAAGCAAAGGGATGTCTGTCTTTAGCATGTCTACCCAGTATACTGCCCCCATTTTAATGGTTTTAGACAACAGATGACAGAGGAATTGTGGTTCTGTGAGAGCTGAAAGTGGTTTAAGCAAAGCATTGGCCCCAAACATAATGATGGAAGTTGTTTACTAAAGGCAAAAACAAGACGCGTGCAGCATCAGAGTCATCCCCCTTTCAAGTCACCTTCAACTCTTTGGAGGTGGTGAGTGATACAGCCTCATAGTGTTGAACCAGCGAGCTGGTTGGACCCTCCCAGTAATTCTGAAGAATAATCATTCCCCACCCACCCCAAATCGTGCTCTGGAACCATGCCTCTTGATGTGCCCAGTTTCTGCTTCCATGTGATGAGAGCCAGGATGAGCAAGCAGCAGGGTGAAGCCGTTCGAGGTTGCACATATGGCTGGATCTCTTGGGTCCCACAGCCCAGTCCCCTCCCCACAAATGAGTGGGAAGACAAGAAACTGTGCAATTGATAACCAAAGTAACACCCATGTCTGTCTAACCCCATATCTCCCGAAGACCATTAAGTCCAGGGTGCAAAATTAACTACCATATTTTTCCATGTTTAACATGCCCCTGTGTATAAGACACCCCCTACTTTGGGGGACTCAAAATTAAGAAAAGTTGTTGAGTTTTTTGGAGGGAGGATTGTTAAAAATCACTCAGCCGCCAGACCAACAAGGCTGCTCGCATGTGTCACAAATGCAACCTATCCACTGTCCACTCACCAACAGAAGCAGCAAATCACCCACCCTGTTGCCGCAATGACAGCAAATCAGCACCAGCCCTTGCCGCAGCCACCAATAACAATCTCCGACTAGTGGCAGCAACCAATCACACGTCCCCACAATGCACTATCCATGTATAAGACGACCTCCAATTTTTAACATGATTTTTGAATAAACTAGTCTTATACACAGAAAAGTATGGTAATTGTACCATTGAAGCTGGGAGGGGGGAAGTGGGGCAGGAAAATGCCCACTGGGCATGTCATTCATGCAAACAATTCCAAGTACGGATCCCAAATTATTCTCTTTGTGCCGCCCGCCAAAGATAGCTCTTTCATATGCTGCAATGGTAGGTAAGTCTTCCGACCGCTGCGCAATCAGTGGAGACATAGGTTCTTCCCAGAAGCCTCTTGGCCAGCAACAGGGTGTGCATTGTCCACTTAAGTTGCCCCAATGCCAAGGCCCACAGAGTTGGAATATAACTTGAGCAACCAATAAATTTAGGTATTTTCCCAGGACCAAACTAATACGGAGAATGGCTTCCATCCAAAACAGTGCCACTATAGGGCATGACCAGATTGTATGTTTCAGCGCCACACCTTGTGTGCCATAATGCTAGCAAGTGTCTGTGGGTGCAAGACATTCCTGACGAAGACAAGTTTTTGCTGCATTAAAGGCAAAGGTAAAGAGACCCCTGACCATTAGGTCCAGTCGTGACCGACTCTGGGGTTGTGGTGCTCATCTCGCTTTATTGGCCGAGGGAGCCGGCGTACAGCTTCCGGGTCATGTGGCCAGCATGATTAAGCCGCTTCTGGCGAACCAGAGCAGCGCACAGAAACGCCGTTTACCTTCCCGCCGGAGCGGTACCTATTTATCTACTTGCACTTTGACGTGCTTTTGAACTGCTAGGTTGGCAGGAGCGGGGACCGAGCAACCGGAACTCACCCTGTCGCGGGGATTCGAACTGATGACCTTCTGATCGGCAAGTCCTAGGCTCTGTGGTTTAACCCACAGCACCACCCGCTGCATTAGGCATAGCCAAAGGCTCACTGAGCACAACTTTACAGAGGCCGACATAGTTTGCCATTGTCTCAAGCGTTCAAGGCAATCCAGTTCTTCGTTCCAGTCCTCCCTCGGGCCGTTAATGGCCAGATTTATATGTCTGAGTGCAACCAGTTTCTGTAATAGATCCAAGCCTGGTTATTGCAATTAGATCCCTCCCAAATCTTTGCCAAGAGGCATCCTCATGGAGGAAAGGGGAGGAATTAGCAGTCATTCCTAGTTAGAGCATTGGACAGGATTTCCCTGGAACTTATCCAGCTAGAAAGATAGACATTGGACTTTGTTGGGTCATTTGGTCACTTCTGAAGAGGCCTGGAGATGTGGACAGATACGAGGTGCTGTTCTTGAACCCCCAGCTATAGTCTAACCGTGCTGATTGCACACCATAGAAAGTGTCCATCAGTGTTTAGACTCCCTTTTCACTTGAAAATGGTTTGGAGGCACTGGGCTGCCTTCTGTTGGAGGCTTTTGGAGGATTGGAAAGTGGAATGCCTTTCGTTTGACCAATAGGGTTCTTAATACTTATTCTCCTTCAGGCTCTGGTTTGGTATGGAGGGGGATTAGATCAAATTGGTGGGTATTCTCACTCAGGTATATAATGATAGCACTCTGTGTACCTCTCTTTTAATTCTCAGGGAAGTTATTGTACTGAAAAGAGATTTGCACGCATACACAAGCATCCCAAGAGCATTATCAGTTGCATGGAAGTGATGATAATGTGCAGTAATGAATATAATATGAAAAAGAAAGCTCACAAGGCAAAGGCACAGGCTTGAAGCAACATTAGGCAGGCAGGCAAGCGGGCAGGATTGCATCTGACCAGCTCAGCTCCACTGAGTCTCATGGTGTCTCATAGAAGGAAGCAGCAATTGTGAGTTTTGTCCTGTTCCTCAGGTTTCAGGGATTGTGTACAGATCCAGAGTTTGCTTAGGAATATCATTCTTGCTCTTGCTTGAGCTAACTTGGTGATGTTGCTGGGAGAGAGGTTGCTTGCCTAAGAGATAATCCCTGCTCTCCCAGCCAGAGTTTGACTAAGGACTCAGCTATACAGCTGCAAATAAAATGTTTTAAGTGTGTTTTAAGTGCAATATGGGACGCAGGTGGCGCTGTGGGTTAAACCACAGAGCCTAGGACTTGCCGATCAGAAGGTCGGTGGTTCGAATCCCTGCGACGGGGTGAGCTCCCATTGCTCGGTCCCTGCTCCTGCCAACCTAGCAGTTCGAAAGCACATCAGAGTTCAAGTAGATAAATAGGTACCACTCCAGCAGGAAGGTAAACAGCATTTCCGTGCGCTGCTCTGGTTCTCCAGAAGCGGCTTAGTCATGCTGGCCACATGACCAAGAAAAACTGTCTGTGGAGAAACGCCGGCTCCCTCGGCCAGTAAAGCGAGATGAGCACCGCAATCCCAGAGTCGGCCATGACTGGACCTAATGGTCAGGGGTCCCCTTTACCCCTTTAAGTGCAATATACAATGTGACACTAGGTTGCGATGGTGAGCCTTATGGAAAATTCAATTTATTTTTAAAACCGCTTTTAAAAAACATTTTCAGAATGGTTTTTATATGTGTGTAGATTCCACCTAAGACTTAGCATGCTCACCTCTTTTTTGTTATTTAGAATCGCTTCTGATGCTGCTCACAGAGTCATAAAAGCATTATCAAGCAAAACTCAGTTACGACAATATAAAATTTACACAGCAGAGCGCAGAATCAATTCAGAGCAACAAAAGGCATCAGGATCAATAAGTGCTCACTGGATTAAAGCCAGAGTAGGTAACATTTATGGAATCTGGGCAAAACAGAAAGGTCTTCTTCACCTGGCCCTGGAGAGACACCCAAAATTTGGAACTGGATGAGCCTCCAGGGAGGGCAATCCAATGAAAAAGTCTAAATTAGAAAGTGTGGGGATATGTAGGCAGAAGTAAGGGAGCCCTAGAGATAAAGTGAAGGCTATTTGGGTGGAGCAACATGCCATTTATTTGTGCTTTTATGGTTTTTATATACTGATTTTTTAGAGCACCACGAGCCCCAGTGGCTGCTTACCTGTGTCCTGCAAGCTACAGGGGCTGGCGGCTACGGCAGAACGATGAGTGGCGCGTGAAAGGGCTCTGGAGAGGGGCTGATTAAAATGGCGGCCGCTTGAGCGCATCTGCTGCTGGCACCAGCAAAGCCCAGCCCTCTTCCTCCTCTAGGCAGGGCAGGGAGAAGCCAGGAGGAGGGAGGGAGGAGGCACCGCCACCGTGTGAGGGAGAGGGAAAGAACGCGTGTGCTGGTGATCCACACGGCGATTCCCAAACCGTCCATGGGCCATATCCAGAAGGCAATTGGGCCTGATGCGGCCCGCGGACCTTAGTTTGCCAACCCATGATCTAGATCTTTAAAAGTCTTTAGTCTTCTTCTGAAACAGAAGGGCAGCTCTATCTAGTAAACCTCCCTAGAGAGGCGAGTTAGCCACTCACTGGAACTTACCAGGCTGCAGGGAGCAGAGATGGACCTGGATGAGGCCCACCTCTGATGAACTTGGTGTACAGGCACTGTCGTGTGGGTGAAAGTTTTCCAGCTTCCCAAGTCATTAGTGACTTTAAAGGTAAGCATCAGCTCTTTGAATTCTGCTCAGAAGCAAACTGGCAGCCAGGGGACCAGTTCATCAGTAACAGCAGCAACAACAACAACAATAATCATTATTATCATTATTATTTTATTTATACCCTGCCCATCTGGCTGGTTTCCCCAGCCACTCTGGGCAGCTTCCAACAGAATATGAAAAACACGATCAAACATTAAAAACTTCCCTGAACAGGGTTGCCTTCAGATGTCTTCTAAAAGTCAGATAGTTGTTTATTTCCTTGACATCTGATGAGAGGCATTCCACAGGGCGGGTGCCACTACCAAGAAGGCCCTCTAACTGGTTCCCTGTAACCTCACTTCTTGCAGTGAGGGAATCGCCAGAAGGTCCTCAGAGCTGGACCTCAGTGACCGGGCTGAATGATGGGGGTGGAGACACTCCATCAGGTATACTGGGCCGAGGCCGAAGCTGGTGAGCTGTTTTAAAACTGGTTCCTGTTGGCTGGTCCCAGTTACTAGCCCAGAGCTGCATTTTTTAATAGCATGAGCAGTCTTCAAAGGCAGCCTTGCACATTATAGACTTAGAATGGTCGAGTCTAGAGGATGTCAGAGCACCGAGAACCACAGCCAGGCATTTCAATACAGGAGGGGTCATAGTTGGTACATGAGCCTTGGATGCTGAAAGTTGTGGCACACCATGCCTGGGGTCCCAAGGAGACACAAGTGGATCCCTTGGCAGTCCCAGACTGTGAGCCTGATTCTCTAGGTGGAAACACAGGTGGCGCTGTGGTCTAAACCACTGAGCCTCTTGGCCTTGCCAATCAGAAGGTTGGCAGTTCGAATCTCCACAACGGGGTGAGCTCCTGTTCCTCTGTCCCAGCTCCTTCCAGCCCAGCAGTTTGAAAGCACTCCAGTGCAAGTAGATAAACCGCTGTGGCAGGAAGGTAAACTGCGTTTCTGTGCGCTCTGGTTTCCGTCACGGTGTTCTGTTGTGCCAGAAGTGGTTTAGTCCTGCTAGCCACAGGACCCGAAAGCTGTCTGTGGACAAACACCGGCTCCCTCGGCCTGAAAGCGAAATGAGCACAGCAACCCCATAGTCGCCTTTGACTGGACTTAACCGTCCAGAGGTCCTTTACCTTTTTTCACCTAGGTGGAATGCAACCCCATCCAGAACAGGTTGAGCATCCCCTCCCTGGTCACACAAACCACCCATCTGTAGTTTGTCTGTTTTGGCAGTATTGAGTTTCAGTCTACTGGCCCTTCCACAGCCCATGACTCACCCAAAACAGCATGACTGCAACCACATGTTGATTTGGCTTCGATTGCCAAAGCAAGACAGCAACACCCTTAGCTTGCTGGATATGTTCAAGGAGAAGTTATGGGTGTGTCAATACCACCCCCATCCTTACTATCATGGAATCATTTGATCCCAATGAAAGAGAGGGTGGGGATATTCAATGACTTTCAGGGGTGGGCAAGCAAATCTTTAAAATGCTTAGTTTGCCTGAAAATATGAGGGGTTTTGTTTTGCCACCACCCCCACCAGAAAAAAAGTTTTGCCATTGCTTCAGGTCAATGCTGGGCAGATCCTGACCACACTTTTTTCCTGGGACAGAATGACTCTGTTGTCACAGCATGGCAGCCTCACTGGGACATGTGCTGCACAAGGCAAGAGGTTCTTTTTCTGGTTTAAAATTTCTGCCACCTCATATTTATGGAAAGCCAGACATTATTTAAATTAAACCTCCCCCCACTGCTACTACCGTCCTTTGGGGAGTGTTTTCACCTATGAAACTTCCAAAAATTCAGCAGGTCTAAATATTTTGGCTCAGGGTTGAAAGAATTCCATCTTGCCTACAATCCGACGGTAACTTCCAATGCTGGAATCTAGGGGTGAAGTTCCTTTAGATTTCTGATGAGAAATTGTAATAACCTGCAGTTTCATAAGAGCAGGGGTCAGGAACCTTTTTCAGCTGTGGTCCAGTCCACCGTCCCTCAGACCATGTGGTGGGCCGGACTATATTTTGAGGGGGGAAATTTGAATGAATTCCTATGCATTTTAAATTCCAGAGGTGCTTTTTAAACAAAAGGACACATTCTACTCATGTAAAAACACGCTGATTCCCGGACTGTCCGCAGGCCGGATTGAGAAGGCGATTGGGCCGCATCCGGCCCCCGGGCCTTAGGTAGCCTACCCCTGCTTGAGAGTGTACAGTGCTACCTCTGGATGTGAACGGGATCCGTTCCAGAGCCCTGTTCACATCCTGAAGCGAATGCAACCCCCGTCTGCGCGTGCATGGGTCACAATTCGCCGCTTCTGAGATATGACTGTATATTTAAAGAAGACGAATAAAGGAGCAAATTAAGTTAATTTGGATGTGCAGAAGATACTGAAAATAAGAAACCACAGAAAGGGGCGGGGGGAGGAAGCCAAGTTTTGAAATGTCAAAATGACTGTAAAATCAGTGAAATATCTAAATCTGAAAAGTATATATAAAAAAAGGATTTCGGATAAGAACTGGTCTCTCCACTGAGAGAAAATTCAGTGCTGGAGAGAGGAATATTGGCATGAGATGAGAGGGAGTTAGGCAGGTTTCCATCCAATTTCTTCTCCCCAGTGCTTGTGCAAGCATCTTCACCATATGTGCTGGGTGTGCATCATGTAAGCAAGACACTGATTCCACACCCCACCCCACTGTTGAAGGAGAAGCTGGCAAAGGCCGGGAAATAGGCACCATGGAATGTCCCATACCTGCCCTTCGGTTCTGAGAAACAGAAGGGGACTGGGTGGGGAGCATTCCACAGCTGCATCGCCCACACACTGTAACAATCAGCGCACCATGTGTGCTGATGTTCTGCCCAACCAAGGCCCTCTTCCATTCCCCTTTGCCCACCGCTACCAGCTGTTTCCTGTCCTGGGAGGCTTTTAACTGCAAAGAGGGAGGGCTGGGGCTGGGTGCTTCAGCCCCCTTACATGCTGGGAGACATTTAAGAGCTGCGTTTTGAGGTGGGGAGAAAGTGACTCTTGAGCAGAGGGCTTTAACATGGAAACAAATGCGCTGCCTCTGTTCTTAACAGGGTAATGCTGAGTCTGGCTGCTAATCTTTTGGCCCCCCTTTCCTTCTTCTTTTTTAAGTTAAAATCCTTATCAAAAGTTCAAAAAGCACATAATTATATGTGCACTAAACATGGTGAGACGTAAATAAAAGAGAAAAAGAGAAATAGAACCAATGTAGAAGAGGGGGGAGGGAACCTCCCCAAACTGTATACTTCACCAGATCTTAACCCAGCAATTTTTTTCAGCAGGGGGCCAGTCCACCGTCCCTCAGACCTTGTGGGAGGCCGGACTATTTTTTTGGGGGGGGGGATGAACAAATTCCTATGCCCCACAAATAACCCAGAGATGCATTTGAAACAAAAGAACACATTCTACTCATGTAAAAACACACTGATTCCCGGACCGTCCACGGGCCGGATTGAGAAGGCGATTGGGCCGGATCTGGTCCCCGGGCCTTAGTTTGCCTACCCATGTCTTAACCTATTACAGTATTTGTAAGAATGGATTCCAAATATTACTGAATTTGTCCATGGCAAGTCTGCGTTTATATGCAGGTTGTTCATATGTTGCGAGCTTGTATATATAAGTCTTCAATCCAATTGCAGAAGGGAGCTGCATTTTAATTTTTTCAGTTCACCAGTATCAGTCTTTTTGCTGTGGTAAGGCAGGGAGAGTCCACTCGTATTGTCCTTTTGTGGGGTTCCATGTGCTGGGTGTATAATCCAAGAGGATATTTTGCTCTGTAAATGTAAGGTTGTTCCGAACAGTTCTGTTGATGGTTTCAGTTACCTTCTGATCTTTTGGCCCCCCTTTCGTGATGGCTCACCCACCTTCTTGCTCAAGTTCAACTTGTGCAAGTTTCTGGAGCTTTGCAATAAAGGTTCTAAGCAATAAAGGGTGACTTTCTTTCACGCAGCCTTCCCAGGTTCGGGGCCCAGACTGCCATTGGAGAACTACAGGGCCCATTCAAGACACCAGCTGAGGGTATGTACGACAGCAAATGTCAGCTTACAGGGTAAAAAAGGTATGACAAGCAATGGCAGAGATGATTAGCATAGCTGGGTTTGTGCCTTTTGCCCAGTGGGCTGCCCCGTGAGTGCTGTTCAGGAAGCAGCTGCCCGTATCCTGAGCCTCCAGGGACCTCTTAAGAAGTGCTTTCCTTGCCTCTGGAGTGGGGCTAAGGGAATGACTCATGCCACTGGCCTCTCCAAAGGCTTCTTAGCCTGCCTGTTCATCCCCTCCCAACATTTTGTAGAACAAGATGCATATTTTAAGATTGTTTTGGATTAGCTGTTCTGGAAAGCGGAAAGCCAGCTTGAAAACACAATGCAAAAAGAAGGCATTTCGGCTGCAGCCAAAGGATCAAATTGTGTTGGCTGTTGCAATTATGTCTTTGTCCTTCCTCCAAAGAACTTGGGGGGGGGGGACGACGTCAGCAACGCAGGGGGTTTATCCCATTTTAATCCTTACAATGGATGAGTGACTTGCCAAAGGTCATCTAGGAAGCTTTAGGGCTGAGCCTAGGATTTGAATTCGGCTCTCCTTGGTTAAAGGCTAAACATTCTGCTCATTACTCTACTGCTTTCAAAGTTTACACTTACCTGCCCCTCCCCAAAAAGCCTAAAGACATATTGAAGTGTCTTAGGCCTGCATCCTCCTCACACTAAATTCCATGACGATTATCTCCTAATTGCATCCGTCATTTTTGCCAGTTTGAGATAATTCAAATAATCCTGCCATTCCTTTTTTTGTTGGTACTATTTCACTTTTCCAATTTCTAGCTATTAATATTCTTGCTACCGTTGTAGCATAATAGAATAACTTGAGGTGTAAAAGCCCCTTCTCCTCCCATCTCATGGAGTCTATTTTTTACATGGAGAAAAGATGGCTGCAATTACCTGGGCATTGAGCCTGCCTTCCCACCTCATGCTCTGTTGTCTGAGGAACTTTCCTCCCAGCTCTGATACTGGAAGTAAGGGGCGTGGTTTTTTGTGTGTGGGGTGGGTGTGGAATTCTGGAGACAGACCACAGGAGAGGAGGCTTTGTCTTTGCTCACCTGTGTGCAGCTTTTGATGTGAAAATTAAGGCACACATGCATTCAGATACATTTTAGCATGAATGTGAGAAATGCAAACATGGCCGTCCCCATCATTCTCCTTTGGCCCTTCCCTACCCCACCAGGGAACCTTGTACAGTGGTACCTCGGGTTACATACGCTTCAGGTTACACACTCCGCTAACCCAGAAATAGTGCATCAGGTTAAGAACTTTGCTTCAGGATAAGAACAGAAATCGGGCTCCAGTGGCGCGGCGGCAGCAGGAGGCCCCATTAGCTAAAGTGGTGCTTCAGGTTAAGAACAGTTTCAGGTTAAGAACGGACCCCAAGATACCACTGTATTGTGCTGGAGAAAGAGAAAATGTTTTGCTGGCTCCCACTCTCATCCATATACTGTGATTCCATTGTTATCCAGAATCATGTTCATGAGAGTGTGGAAGATGCACAATTACTAAATGAGCAGTTTCAGAACAGCAACTATATTATGCACACCGGAGAGGGTCTGCTCTCCCCCCTCCCCTTTCTGACATCTTCCACAAAGGCTTCCCCCCCCTTTTTTTGACATCTTGTATGTGCATCAGTTCACAAACGTGGCTGGGTTTGCTATTTTGGATAGTAAGGACAAGTGACACGTGACGTTTGTCATGCCATTTGCCTCTGAGCGCAGGTTATTCCTTTCATGAATTGCCTGTGCGGGGACCTGATCTGAATCTTAGTGGGAGCTTCCTCTCCCGCACTGCAAATTGCAGGCCAGAGGGGGCTGAGAGCAGACTGCAGAGGCTAGGCAGATTATGTTGGGGATGTCTTAGCTGTCTTCAGGACCCAGAGTTGTGGACAGGTCAGCAATAAAACACCTGGTGCCCGAGAAGCTAACTGTTTATTCAAAGAAGCCAAAACAGCACAGGCCTAGTGATCACTGCAACTCTTCCCAGTTGGTCTTGCATCAGTGAGGCAGTTGTGAGGATCGAAGGTCCCTACCTTCCCACTGCTCTCTAATTCCTCTCTATGTTCTGGGAGACCAAGCAGGAGGCAAGCTGGACACAGCGGGAGGAGGAGATTCCTTGGCTTCTTCAGCAGCCTGCCTCCACTTCTGCCTCCAATTCTGGACTGCTTTCTGTCACAGCCTCTTCCTGCTCACTAAACCCTGTTACCTCTTCAGTTGCATTTTTTATGACGTCTGCCACACTGTGCTCTCTCTCCCTTCCTACCACCCACCCCCAGTTCCAAATGTGTGTGTACCCTTGCATGTATGCATTTGAATCACAAAAGCAAGCAGCATCTGTGGCTGATTTAGAACAAAAACAAATGGCTGGGCGAGAGTTGAGCGTTTACACCCCCCTACCTACTTCTCTACTCCGCTCCCTTCCAAAGCATCTTTTATCTAGGTTTGTTGTATGTGTTAGCCTGCAATGTTTTGCCCTAAATGAGGACTTTGCAAGCCTGACAGTGATCAGAAAGCAAATTCCACCAGCCGTACACTCATACAATTTCATAAAAATATGAAAATCATTGAAGTCGGTTCATACATCCAGGAAACATTCAAACATGCATTATTTGAGCATACCGATTAGATTTTGTTCAACTGGTATTTTCTTTCTCCGAGATCCATCTTGGAGCAAACTGGTTCTCTGTGTTTCTGAAAGAAACTTGTTTGTGTACTTCACTGATTGGTGGAATGGATGAACCACCTCACTTTCCCCCATGGAGCAGTTTCTCAACTTTCTAAAACCTATTATTTTCTCTCTCTTTTTGGAGAAAACAAACAAAAACGATACGAATGCACATTTAATTGAATAAATGTACATGTGGCTTTTTCCCTTAGAGTGTCCAGTGGCAGCATTGAAGTTTATTGCAGAACTGAACCAAATATTCTCTCTCGGCCACCATGAAATTAAATTAAATTTCATGGAAATCTGAAGTGTGCCTTCCATTGGCCAACTTGCGTTCAAAGAATGCAATGGTCACATCTCTCCTCCTGCAGTGGTAGTTTAATGCTCATGAGGTTATGCAAGTACCTTATGTAACGTGTGGTTCATTAGTTGGCTTTGTCCTGCCATGTGCTGGAAGCAGAGGGGAAACCAGGCAACTGCTATGTGTTGATGGTTAAAGGGGAGGATGACTTAGCCAGGATCCAACCACACGAGAGGCAAAGCAAAGAAGGATACGGGAGACAGCACCTTTGCACTGGTTCACTGTCTGTTCCATGAAATGTGCAAGTATGAGTTTCTCCTCACAAACAGCTTCATTGACAAGGGGCTCATCCTGCCCAGGATCCTGTTTGTTTTCCTCTTATAAATCATTTTTATTGATTTTACAAGTACAAAGTACAAATAAACACAAACTAATAAGAACATATCTGCATAAGGAGATTCTCTGAATCTCAAGACTTCCCTCCATCCCCTCCATGGAGTCTAATTTTAAGCATCTACAACTGCGCATTCATCTGTACTCCAATTTTTATATCAAACCATATTGTCCTTAATACAGTGGTGCCCCGCAAGACGAACGCCTCGCAAAACGAAAAACTCACAAGACGAAAGAGTTTTCCATTTCTGAGTCGTTCCGCAAGACGAATTTCCCTATGGGCTTGCTTCGCAAGAAGAAAGCCCATAGGGAAATCTCTGGGGACCTCTTTTAAATGCTGGCGGTGGGGAGCAAAGCCTTTCGCCCCCCTCCGGCCTTC
>JAXCMG010000049.1:699601-711226 GCA_034642415.1 Podarcis siculus | reverse complement strand
AATAATAATAATAATAATAATAATAATAATAATAATAATAATAATAAATAATTTTATTTATATCCCGCCCTCCCCAGCTGAAGCCGGGCTCAGAGCGGCTAACAACAATAAAAGTAACACAGCATTCTAAAATCAATTCATTCTAGAATCAATTCAGAATCAAATTAATGGCAGCCATTGGGCTAGAGTTCTGTGAAGATTACCAAAGGCTGTGCCTTGGCCAAAAGCCTGGTGGAACAGCTCTGTCTTGCAGGCCCTGTGGAAAGATGTCAAGTCCCGCAGGGACCTAGTCTCTTGTAACAGAGCATTCCACCAGATCGGGGCCATGGCCGAAAAAGCCCTGGCTCTGGTTGAGGCCAGCCTAACCTCCCTGTGGCCCAGGATCTCCAAGATGTTTTTGTTTGAAGACCGTAAGGTCCTCCGTGGGACATACCGGGAGAGGCAGTCCCATAGGTACAAGGGTCCTAGGCCGTATAGGGCTTTAGAGGTCAAAACCAGCACCTTAAACCTGATCCTGTACTCCACCAGTGTACAGGAGCCAGTGCAGCTGGTATAGCACTGGGTGAATGTGATCCCATGGTGAGGACCCCATAAGGAGTCTCGCCGCAGCATTCTGCACCCGCTGGAGTTTCTGGGTCAGTCCCAAGGGCAGCCCCACGTAGAGTGAGGCTGCCAGATCCTTCACAATGCTGCCACTACAAACCCTGTGACCATGGACTTAGCTACACTGACCTTTTGCCCTGCTCCATGTCTATACGTGGTTTTAATTTTTTTATTTTGGCCCTGGAGCTTTCCCCTTGGAAACCCGCTCTTGAGTGCTCAATCAAAGCAAACATCGATTCAGGTTTTCCGCAGGGTTGACGTTTGCTCCCATTCAGCTTTAAAGAGCAGGTCTTCATGGGGAAAGCTTTAGGGCAAAAAGAAAGGCACTCGGACTTGGAGCTTAAAGCATGGACTGTGCCAAAAAAGGTGGAGGAAAAGTTGCTGTGGATTAGCAAGCCCTGCACCTAAATCTCCTAGACCTATTTCTGTTCCCAAGGACAATGCATGAACATTACTGTCTGGCTTGCTGGGAGGGATTCCTGGGAGCAATAAGGTGGCTGTAGCTCACTCCTTTTCTGTCTGGTGGCAGTGATATCCTAAGTGGCTGGAGGTGCTTGAGTTGGGGCTGTTGAAAGGAGGTTGGCTCAGCATCCACCTCCTGGCTAATTTCAGCTTAATTCCACTGTGATGAGTTCAGGTCCTGTCCCTGCTTCATAAAGCAAAACTGATATACTGTATATATGTGTGTGTGTGTGTGTGTGTGTGTGTGTGTGTGTGTGTGTGTGTAGATAGATTGCCCTCTTGGTGAGGCTCCTCAAGGTGGACAACCCATTACCAGATACTGCTTAGCTTTGCAAATATGCTAGCAGTTTTATTGCTGCACCACTAGCAGGTCGCCAGCAATGCATCGTGGTTGAAGCTGCAAGTGGCAAGGAGAGTGATTCTGTTAAAGCTGTCAAGACAGCCAGTGATGAAGCTGGAGGGCAGTGTGGCCCAACATATGGAGTTTTGAGCATCCTCGATCAGTTTTGTGTGTCAGCATCTGTTAAGTTGTGGGTGAACATATCAGACGACACAGCGATTCTCCAAACAGCTCTTGTTTATTCACAGGTCAGAACAGAACAGAACTGAAGGGTTCAGTCAGCCTGCTTATATAGAGCTCCAGTACAATGTAACTGTAACAATTTTCTAAAACTATCCAATCACTGAACGTCATTTTCGATCCCTTATTTGCATAACTATCTACAGTATCCCCTTGCTGGTCCAGGGTGAGAACTTCAGTACATAACAGCATCAAAGGCAGAAGTCTCGCCTCTTCCAGTGGCAGGTTCTGAGCTAGTGGTCTAGGGTCTGGCAGCCGTGTTTGATTAATAGATTATCCATGGTTCTTTCATTTGAGGACAAAATGAGTTTTCTGATCAGGCAAATCAGCATCTGAGGAGCAGAATCTCTGGGGCTATGGTTACGCTGATCTGAAAAAGCTTGCACGAGGGTCACAGCCAACCAGACCAGATACCAAGGAGTGGGAATTATTTGTTCCCAACCAGCAGAGAAATATGAGGAAGATCAACAAACATCAGCCAGCAAGATGGCTGATGTCTTTCTGCCAGTAGAGTGGAATGACCCTTTTCCCAGTCCTGTGCAGAGGTCATGGAGTTTATGTATCGACATGAAAATGAACATTTGGCATTTGTTTTTGCTCAGTGAGAGATGATTGTCATTCTGGCTTCTATAAGGTTGGTAGGAAAATGGGGGTGGTAGGAACAAATGTTCAGTTTCAGGATTCAGCAATGAGTTCTGTTGGAGGCAAGTTCTCGGAAAATCACAATTGGTGTGGGAGCTGTTGTAGACGAATGCTATCTCCAGCTAAGCCGCTTTGCAGAGTTGTGGCACCTGCTCCACTGAAAAGGAAAGAACCTGAAAAGTTGAGAGTGAGAAGGGTTGTTATCAAGTGAGAGGTACTGTGAAGACCTCTGATGGAGGCTGGCTTTATGTAGTCTGAGCATGTGAATGCGGCTTGCTTCCTGCCTGAACTGATGCTTAGTTTGTGCTTTAGAAGGCATAAACTTATGAGAATATAAGATCCTGCTGTATCAGGCCAATGGCCCATCTAGTTCAGCTTATGGTTCTCACAACAGCCAAACAGTTTTCCATAGGAAGGCCACAAGCAGGGCCTGGGTTAACAGTACAGTGGTACCTCGGGTTACAGATGCTTCAGGTTACAGACTCTGCTAACCCAGAATAGTACCTTGGGTTAAGAACTTTGCTTCAGGATGAGAACAGAAATTGCGCAGCAGCGGAGCAGCGGCAGCAGGAGTCCCCATTAGCTAAAGTGGTGCTTCAGGTTAAGAACAGTTTCAGGTTAAGAACGGACCTCCAGAACAAATTAAGTTCTTAACCCAAGGTACCACTGTACTCTTTCCACATGTGATTCCTAGCAACTAGAGATCAGAGGCATACTTGCCTGTGGCATGCCACCACTCAGATCTATTTAGGGCTATTTGGGTACCAGTTTGCTCCCATGACAGGAGGCTCAAGCAGCCCTCTAGGTATGTGTTTTTGGGGTGCTGAATTTTTTATTTATTA
The DNA here is from genome assembly GCA_034642415.1 of Podarcis siculus. Taxonomy (NCBI): domain Eukaryota; kingdom Metazoa; phylum Chordata; class Lepidosauria; order Squamata; family Lacertidae; genus Podarcis; species Podarcis siculus. The sequence continues at coordinate 708,097 of JAXCMG010000049.1, read as the reverse complement.
TTTATTTTGCAAGTTCTGCTTGTACCAGATTTCAAAGCCTCCTATCACTGACCCTCGGAAGCGTTGAGTGATTTTATGACCACTCACCCAGCCCAGCTCTTCCTCTCCTTCTGACCCCAGAAGGGAAGTCCTATTTCCACTTTCCCAAATTCGACTTTTGCTGCTTCAGCTCCACTCTGCTTGCAAACGCTTTGCTTCCCTGCATGTCCCCCCCCCCCCAACTCGCCCCAGCTTCCTGCTCTGGGAAAAAAGCCTGGCTGCTGAAACCGAACTTCCTTGCTCTCCCACTGGGTTGGTGTTTCATCCTCCGCTCCTCCCCCATCATTGCCAAGATTTCTTTGTCAGCAGGAGGAAGTTCTCATGTAGCAGCCTGCAAAATTGTTTATTTTTGGAGAAAATTGCTTCCATATAGGGGGAAAGGGCCAGAGTTGCTCTGCCTGTCTCTTGAAGGAGCGATGCTCAACTTACTCTGCTCCTTTCAGATGCTGCCACATGCTTGCCCACCCTGAAAATAAGAGCCCCCTGCTTCTTTCCTCTCTTGCCAGCTCCTCTTGAACTTGCTCTGTCCTTATCAGCCCACTGGGTCTGGGTAAGCTAGCCATTGTCCATTTGTCCAATTTGCAGGCTTTATTCTGCACCTGATAACAGCATGGGAAAGGGTGGGTTGAACTAATAAGCCATGGAGAAACTCAGATTTTGATGCAGAAAGCAAGCAACCTGGATTAGTTTATCAACATGATGCTTTTGAACAGCATCTAGCACGCAGATGGCGCATTGCAAATATTCATTAATTATTGCAGTAGATGGGTGTGTTGACAATGTTTGGCCAGTCTGTTTTTTGTCCATTAAAAAAAAAAGTTTGCTTGACCTTAGGTTTTGAGGTATTGAGCTGCTCAGGTTTCGCAAAGTAACTAAAAATAAAACCACATAAAAACAGCTTTTAAGCATGGATGCAAAAGTCTAAGATTAAAACACATGCAAACCACATCAGTTGTGAAGGGGGCCCTACTGCAATCCTCTGAATGTGGGGCTTCCTTTGAACACTGCTCAGACGATGGACTGTGTCCAACTTTGCTAGGCCCAGCCAATGAAATATATCTCACTCGTTTTACAACAGTTTCGCTGACTGCTGGTGCATTTCCAAATTCAGTTCAAACTGCTGGTTGCTGGTTACCCTTTTAAGGTCCTGGGAAGCTTTGAACTCGGGTGCCCGAAGTGAAGCCTTCTTCCACATGGACCTGTCTGTGTGTTCAGAGGTCCTTCTTCGGGTCAAGGAGGTGGCCATTAGGAGGGGGGGGGCTTTTAAGTTGTGGCACCTCTGCCCCAGAAAAGTTCTCCCCATGGAGACTTGGCTGGTTCTGCCCATTATTTCTTTCTGGCGGAAGACATTTTTGTTTTTTTTCTGGTTGAAGCTGACTTCATTCTGTGGCTGTGACTGAATCCCTCTTTTGCAGGGATAGGGAACCCTGGGGGTCATCGATACTTGGGGGCTGCAAGCCCCCCTCCCCATTCCCACGTTAACTGCTGAGAACCGTCATTATTGCTTCTAGCCGTACAGATGAGTCATTTTTGTAAGCTGCTTTGGAGAATGTCATTGAAAAGCAGTGTATAAGTTAATAAAGGGCACTCCCCACATTTCATCTCCTCTCTCCCATGCCTTTGTCCACATACTTTAAACAGCTAAGTTCTTTCTCTTAACCCCCACCTGCCACCCCCAGCGCCCTATGGACTCTTCTCCATTGACTGGCAGTTCCTTTTAAGACAACTGTGATGGTGAGCTCATTGCCAGGATTGCACAAAAGCCAGTGTGGCTTCGTGGTCAGAGTGCCAGATTAGGACCTGGGAGATCAAGGTTCAAATCCCCACTTGAGCATGAAGCTCTCCAGGTGACCTTGGGACAGTCACAGTCTTTCAGCCTAGCCTTCCTCACAGGGCTGCTTTGAGGATAAAATGGAGTGTGCGGAGGGGGGGGGAGAGAGAACCATGTACAACACCTTGGAGGCAAGGTGGGATATAAGTTTAATACATAATAAATAAATCCAGTCAGCTCCTTGATCCAAAAAGTATGCCCTAGACTACCTAAAAAGGCCAATAAGGGTGTATGCTTGCTACGTAGAGCATGCCTAAAAATGAAAACACATTGTGGATTAGTTATATCTCACTCTTATTTTATTTTTCCATATATTACTTACATGTTGGGACGCGGGTGGCGCTGTGGGTTAAACCACAGAGCCTAGGACTTGCCGATCAGAAGGTCGGTGGTTCAAATCCCAGCAACGGGGTGAGCTCGGTCCCTCCTGTTGCTCGGTCCCAGCTCCTGCCAACCTAGAAGTTCGAAAGCACGTCAAAGTGCAAGTAGATAAATAGGCACCACTCTGGCGGGAAGGTAAACGGCGGTTCCATGTGCTGCTCTGGTTCGCCAGAAGTGGCTTAGTCATGCTGGCCACATGACCCAGAAGCTGTATGCCGGCTCCCTCAGCCAATAAAGCGAGATGAGCACCCGAACCCCAGAGTTGGCCACGACTGGACCTAATGGTCAGGGTTCCCTTTACCTTTACTTTACGTACATGTTTTTTATTTCTCTCAATTTTTTTAAAATGAATTGGAAGAGGATGCTGGGATGCAATACATAGAGACTACGCAGCATTCACTGCAGGAGGACCAGGGGGAGTGGAGCTGGGACAATGCCTTATGCTAGCATTGCCCATTTTCTAAAAGTGGCCCTTGCCCTTCCTTGGGCCAATGTTTCCCAACCTAACAAAAATCTAATTTGACCGTTTGAACAACGGGGCACTTTGTCACCAGTTCCAAGCCTTCAGGGGTTTTTCCAAGCTTCTGTTTCCTTTCCTTCCCAAGAAGGGTGTGGGTGCGCTTTGGAGCTGGACCTCTGGCGTTTAAACTCATTCAGTGCACCCACAACCGAGATAAGCTACACCCAAACGTATTTTCAAAGTGGGGTTAGCATGCCTGTGTCACAATTGGAAGGGAGCTTTTCCGAGGGGTGCCTCTTGCTGTTCATGCCACTATTTGGGTTGCAGTGAAATCCTATCCCTTTGACATGTGTATTCCTTCCCTCTTTGTAAACTAGCCTCAAGTGAGGGAGCCACAACTGGCGGCTGCCACTCTGAATTCTAAGTGCCGCATCACTTGAGATTTTAGGCACAATCCCAAGTTCCCTCCTCTGCTCCCGCAACACTCTGCCATTAAACTTTCTGGTAGCCTGTTTTCTGAATTTCACTGTTGCAAACATGTGCTTGTGTTGTACCACTTCAGACTGCAATGGAATTTGTTCTCTCTCTCTCTCTCTCTCTCTCTCTCTCTCTCTCTCTCTCTCTCTCGTGCATGCATGTGTGCACGCACACACACTTCCATATAGAAAAGTTGTTGGGAGAAGAGTTATGTCTTGGCCTTCCCATGATACGCTAAATTTCAACATGCAGGAAATTGTATAAATGCACACCCTGCAGGTGTCCCTATTTTCTAGGGACAGTCCCGGATTTACAGAAGCTGTCCCGGTTTCTGATTTAATCCTGGGATGTCCCGCTTTTCCTTAGGACATCCCTGTTTTCATCGGAGAAATGTTGGAGGGTATATGTATGTAGTGAGTGACCTGCCATGTAAGAGTGGAGAACCTGGACCTAGTCTCTTTCTGTTGAAGGTTCTCCATTTACTAAGGCTGGATCTAGACTCGTCAAAGAAGCGATTCAGTTAAACACATTGCAGGGAAATCTGGTAGGATGGGATTTTACAGTAGCGGATCCATTTGTGGGGAGCATAACTCTTCTGACACCTCTCCGCTGATGGTTCTTCCACTGCTGCTCAGTATCTGACACGCAAGGCTTAAGCCCATTGTCCACCAGACTCTCCCGGGAGAGGGCATGGAACGGTCACATGCAATGGCCAAATCCATTGTCAACCTCATCCTCTACTTTAGTGGGATTTTTGTTGTTGTTCCAAATCCTGATCTCAGTCCCCCAAGCCTGCCCTTCCCTTTTCAGCTGCAACTTCTGAGTGTCTTTGTGCCTCAAAAGCAAAAGCCTCCTCTCTGCCTCATGCTGCTATTTTTAAAAGCTTTGTTTGCCTTTTCCAGTGGATGCTTGTTGATCATGGATTATACTTTTTAGTAGAGCAGGAAGCCCCTGGGGTCAGGATGCCCACCCACCCTTCCTGTCTCCAATCAGCTGCTTTTGTCTATCTCTGCTCATGGCCTCTGGGGAAGGGAACATGATGCGGAGGCCCTGTTGCTGGGATCGGGTGCAAGAGGTTCCTCTCTTCTGGATGCATTGTGGATTTTTTTGCAAAGCTGGCTCTTTGTGTACTAAATCTATTTTCATTTTTCCGTCTTCAGACTATTTAGATAAATCTGAGTAAGCAGATTTAACAAATTCAGCTAATAGAGATCTTCAGCTGCATGCAGCCTTGCAACTGGGCATCCTTTTGACTCTTGGGTTGGGGGCTTATCCCCTATTTGCTGCTGCTTCCCTTTGTAGTTAGCGGGCCTTGGGCTGCCCCTCCCTCCTTGTGTGTTCACCATTCAGTCTTGACCCTGTGTAAGTTTCTTGCCATAGAATTGTATGTGTGACCTGCATATTGATGTGGATCGGACCTTAGAGTTGGGGAAGCCCTAAGAGACTATAATGCCTGCCTTCTAAAACTTCTTAGCTCTCGTTGTTGTTGTTTTGTAGCTAGGAATCCCTTTCTAATGGCTGAGTCAAATCTTCCTTCTTGTAGCTCAGAAACTTTGGTGGATACCAATCGGCTGAATCATTGTTCTTTCGCATTTGTCACCTAAGATTCTTTGCAAAACTGCACTTGGGGTGCTATGTACAGTTCTGGCCATTGCTTCTGAAAAAGAGTATTGCATAACTGGGAAAGGTGCAGAAAAAGGCCACCTGCATGATCAGAGCAGCACCCCTATGAGCAAAGTTTGCAACATTTTGGGGGGCTTTTCACTTTAGAAAGCAAGATGAACAAGGCGAGGCAAGAGAGTGTTTTATGCATCGTGTGGCGAAAGTGGATGGGGAAAACTCACTCTTTCATAATACTGTAATCCGGAGCCATCCAACGAAACTGAATCTTGGGAAACAGAAGGAAGTACTTATTCACACAGGTATATAACTATGGAATGTACTAACACAACCTGAATGGCTAATAATAATAATAATAATAATAATAATAATAATATATTTGTACCCCGCCCATCTGGCTGGGTTTCCTCAGCCACTCTGGGCAGCTTCCAACAGAATATTAAAATACAATAGTCCGTCAAACATTAAAAGCTTCCCTAAACAGGGCTGCCTTCAGATGTCTCCTAAAAGTCTGGTAGTTGTTTTTCTCTTTGACATCTGGTGGGAGGGCGTTCCACAGGGCAGGTGCCACTACCGAGAAGGCCCTCTGCCTGGTTCCCTGTAACTTGGCCTCTCGCAGTGAGGGAACCACCAGAAGGCCCTTGGAGCTGGACCTCAGTGTCTGGGCAGAAGGATGGGGGTGGAGACACTCCTTCAGGTATACCAGACCAAGGCCGTTTAGGGCTTTAAAGGTCAACACCAACACTTTGAATTGTGCCTGGAAATGTACTGGGAGCCAATGTAGGTATTTCAGGACCGGTGTTATATGGTCTCGGCAGCCACTCCCAGTCACCAGTCTAGCTGCCGCATTCTGGATTAGTTGTAGTTTCCAGGTCACCTTCAAAGGTAGCCCCACATAGAGCACATTGCAGTAGTCCAAGCGGGAGATAACTAGAGCAAAGTGGGATTAAACAAATTCACGGAGGATAAGACTGTCAGGAACTGCTAGTCGCAATGGCTGTATGTACTGTTTCTGACATCAAACACCATGTACCTCACTTTGTTGTGGATGCTGAGCAGGAGAGTGCTGTTGCACATGTCCTACTTGTAGGTTTCTTGAATCGTGGAATCATAGACAGGGTCGTCTTGTGCAAGGGGTGCGGGGAACCTGGGCTCCAAATTTTGGGGGGTGCCAGGCTGCCACCGACTGCGCCCGGTGGCTGTGTGGCTGGACTCTGGCGTCGCTCCAAATGTGCGTTGGCCGGATCTGGCAGAGAAGATGGTGCAGGGCCACTCCCTTCCCCTGCGCCTTCCCCAGGCTGCTCAGCCGTGATTCACCTCACTCCACCTTTGCAATGCCCTGCCCGCCTAGCACAGCCAAGAAGGTACCGGGGTGCTGCCGCCACTGTCCATGTGCACTGAGCACGCCGGAGGAGAAGGCCCCAGCATGACCAACCTCAACCCGCTGCTCTGAATGGGCAGCCAGAGAGGAAGGAGAAACATAAGGAGCCCCGCCACACGGCCCCAGGCTGGGCTGGTCCAGGCTGCAGAGCCCGGCGCACAGAGCTGCTCTCCATGTGGCTTTTCCATGGCTCTATCCCATGTGCAATGCGGTTTTCGCCCAGGGTGCGCACGGAGGTCGCTTGGCGCTTGCCTTTCCCAGGGTGGGAACGTGGGAAATAGTCACAAGATCAGTCGTGTCAAAATATGGGAACGCTGGGCGGATCTTTGCACCCCGGCGGCGCATATGCTAAAGACAGCCCTGATCATAGAATTGTAGAGTTGGAAGGGACCACAAGGGTCATCTAGTCCAACCCCCTGCAATGCAGGAATTTTTTTGCCCAACGTGGTGCTCGAACCCACAACCCTGAGGTTAAGAGTCTCATGCTCTAGCGACTGAGCTATCTCTTTGAAGGCACGTGGTAGGAATCTGTGGGGAAGAGAGCACCTGGACCAGATGGGTCTTTGGTCTCTTGTAGCATGTCTCTACTTTATTAGTCCTTAACTATTTCAGCCTTGAGACTTTACATAGCCATTTCTTTCAGCTGTTTCTCAAAGAATCTGTGATTCAGACTGCTGTTTAGTACCAGTCTTGTAGCACTCTTTGAACTGTGATTCCCAGAAATGAGCACAGCACTCCAAAGATTTCTTCCCGGAGCTGAGTTATTATAGTGTAATTTCCAACGTCTGGCAATGAGACTTCTGGTTGATGCAACCTGAAAAAATGTCATTCTCTTTTGTGCTGTGCTGTTGACACAGTTCATTCTTCTGACACAAACAGTTTCTATAACATCCATCTCAAATTGGTTCAGAGCACACATCTTGAACCTTTGGAGGAGAGATCAAACATGATTTTTTTCTTGTGTCATCCAGTCCAGCACGGGAAGTGGTTCAAGTGTTTCTTCATGAGTTATTGTCCCCACATCTGAACATCTCAGAAATTGTTCTGTTCAAGCTCCCTTGTCTTTCAGTGTTGAAAGTGAATTGAGCCTATCTGTGTGATCTGGGAGTAAAGGTAAAAGCAGTGCTTTTTTTCTTTTTTAAAAAAAGGTTTAAGGGTACTCTCACTTTCCTTGTTGTTGTTTAGTCATTTAATTGTGTCTGACTCTTTGTGACCCCATGGACCAGAGCACGCCAGGCACTCCTGTCTTCCACTGCCTCCCGCAGTTTGGTCAGACTCATGGTAGTTTCGAGAACACTGTCCAACTATCTCGTCCTCTGCCGTCCCCTTCTCCTTGTGCCCTCAATCTTTCCCAACATCAGAGTCTTTTCCAGGGAGTCTTCTCTTCTCATGAGGTGGCCAAAGTTTTGGAGCCCCAACTTCAGGATCTGTCCTTCCAGTGAGCACTCAGGGCTGATTTCCTTAAGAATGGATAGGTTTGATCTTCTTGCAGTCCATGGGACTCTCAAGAGTCTCCTCCAGCACCATATTTCAAAAGCATCAATTCTTCAGTGATCAGCCTTCTTTATAGTCTAGCTCTCACTTCCATACATCACTACTGGGAAAACCATATTGAAGTACTGCCCCTCAATGAGGCCAAACTTAGATTCACAAAATGTTTAGGGGTACCCCTGAGTTCCTCCCAGAAAAAAAGCATTGGGTAAAGGTAAAGGACCCCTGGATGGTTAAGTCCAGTCAAAGGCGACTATCGGGTAGCCGCGCTCATCTCACTTTCAGGCCAAGGGAGTCAGTGTTTGTCCACAGACAGCTTTCTAGGTCATGTGGCCAGCAGGACTAAACCACTTCTGGTACAACAGACCATTGTGAACGAAGCCAGAGTGCCCGGAAATGCCGTTTGCCTTCCCGCTGCAGTGGTACCTATTTATCTACCGTATTTTTCCCTCTATAACACGCAGATTTTTTCTCCTAAAAAGGAAGGGGAAATGTCTGTGTGTGTTATAGAGCGAATGTGTGGTCCCTGGAGCCGAAAAATCAGGCAAAAATCAAATCGTGCTTCACGGAGAAGGGAAACCTGAAAAGAGGAAGCGGCTGCTTTCCTGCATTCTGCCTCAGGGTCTTGCTGCCCACCCGCCTCTGTTTCCTTGCTGTGTTTGCTGAAACGGAACAAAGAGCAGGGAAAGCCCCTCCCCTCCAGGCAAGCAGAGGGGAAAGCAGAGGGGAAAGTTCCTTCTAATTCCTCTCTGTGCTCCGGTGCTGCTGGCGGAGAGGGAGAGAGAGGGGGGGAGAGAGAGGGGGGGAGGGAGAGAG
>JAXCMG010000049.1:676749-699501 GCA_034642415.1 Podarcis siculus | reverse complement strand
GAGAGAGAGAGAGAGAGAGAGAGAGAGAGAGAGATGGCTGGCTTGGGTGGGGGGAAACACTTGCCTTTCTTTCCTCCCTCCCGTTATATCCCTCTCTTGCATTCTTAGCCAGCTGCTTCTCTGCACACCCCTCTCATGTCCCTTCTTTGTTTTTCCTTCGCTCCCCACTTAAAATGTGGTTACAAAGCATAGATCCACATGGATCCTCAGGATCTTTGCATTGGGTCACCCCAAATTCACCATCAGATCACATAGCATGTCCATGGCTACAGCCTGCACCAAAAAAATCACGCACCCACTGTTGCCTAGGGCTGCAATGGTGCAAAAATGTGGTTACAAAGCATGGATCCACAGGGATTCTCAGGATCTTTGCATTGGGTCACCCCAAATTCACCATCAGATCACATGTCTGTGGCCACAGCATGAAGCACAAAAATGATACATCCACCGTTTCATTCAGAATGTTTTTCTAGCAATGAGCCAGTAGAGCAAATCAGCTTATCACATGGGAGGGTTTTCTGTCACATGATTGCTTAGTCTATATTGTGCACTTATTTTTTGCCACACATCCTCATACATGGTAGTTTGGAGTCATAGAATTGTAGAGTTGGAAGGGACCACAAGTTTCACCTATTCCTGCAATGCAGGAATCTCTACTGAGTCTTTACTGAGCTGTGAGACTTCCCTATGTTTCACATGTGCTTATATGCTTGGTTGTATTAGTATTGCTAGCAGGTGAAAATAGTCACCTGAGTCAGAGTCTCATCGCTAGAGTAGGGTTTTTCCCGCCACGAACAACTTGTCTTCCCCATCATTTCTTCAACACAAATTCTTTACGTACTTTTAAAGTTTAGATACTTGCAGTTTTTAATAGTTTTTTTTAAAATAAATAAATCATTGTGTTCTTTTTTTCTTCCTTCCTTTACTGAGAAATAAGTAAGTAAAGTTCATGGGTGATTTTAAATTATGCACAATAAGGCTTGTTTTAGCATTCCATCCCTTCACTGCTTTGCAGTCAATACCATTTATCTTGTCACATTAAAAAGAAAACCTTTCCCCCATCCTGTAATGATAACTTCCCCTCAAAACACCAGTTGAAAAATGTTTTATTGAAAACATTACATATTGATTTGGAGAGTCAGAATTAAATAGCTCGGTAAACAAAGAATCAGGAAATGCTGACAAAACAGGAGTGCACAGAGGAAATAGGTAGGATTAAGATCGTCATCTGTAGCAGCAGAAGAAATTAGTAGATTCATCATGTTACAAAATACGCTGAATATTACAAAGCTAGCCATGTCTGTCAAGGATTGGGGTCCCCACATTCTGGCCCTTGTTGGTTTAGCATGTGCTAAGTGACCAGAAGGAGCGGGTGGCGCTGTGGTCTAAACCAATGAACCGCTTGGGCTTGCTGATCGGTAGGTCAGTGGTTTGAATCCCCGCGACGGAGTGAGCTCCTGTTGCTCTACCCCAGCTCCTGCCAACCTAGTAGTTCGAAAGCACACCAGTACAAGTAGATAAATAGGTACTTCTGCTTGTGCCAGAAGCTGTTTAGTCATGCTGGCCACTTGACCCGGAAAGTTGTCTGTGGACAAACGCCGGCTTCCTTGGCCTAAAAAGCGAAATGAGCACCTCACCCCATAGTCACCTTTGATGGGACTTAACCATTCAGGGGTCCTTTACCATTTTATTTTTTAAAAGTGACCAGAGTTGAAAACCAACCCTGCTGCAAGGTAATATAGCTGCCACTACTTCTGTAGGCCAACCATTCTGGACCAGAGAACATTATTAACTATTACTTGAGATTCACAGGGACAAGAGCTTAAAAACCTTGACACTCTGTGCTTGAGCCTCAAGCTCACAAAAATTACTCAGTAGCTGTTTCACCAGGAGGCCAAGGAACTAGATCTGATACCAAGGCTTTTTCTAAAAGACCACACCAGTATCCAAGAGATAGCTTAATTTAAAAAATACTTTAAAGTAGCAGCATAAAAAGAGCCCATATTCCAGCAAAGAAATACAATTAGAAAAGTACTGTTGGGAATTACAAAACAGAAGAACAATAATAAAGGGCTGGTCCACACTTCTTGTCCTGCCTGCTGCTTTCCCCTGGGAAAACCTGCTCTTTACCTCTGAATTAGAGCAAATGTCAGTGCCCTTTTCCATGGATTGATGCTTGGTCCGATTCAGCTGTAAAAAGAGGGTTTCCCCAGGAAAAGAGACAGGGCAAATGGAAAACCTCTTGGACCTGTGTTTTTTTGGCACAGGGCAAGCAGCAGTGTGGATGAGCCCTAAGCTAACTCAGCCTAGCTCTAACACATACCAAAAGAGCCATTTTGAAGCATGTTTTGCATTTCCCATCCTGTGAGCTGGTCATCTCCATTTACTAGTTGTGATACCGGATGAATACGAAGGACGGCTATGCCACGGTCTTCCCCTTTCATGGCAGCCGATAGAGCAGCTTAGTGTCTATAGTTCTTCCCAGTACCAAAGCCCTCCAGCAGTAGCTTGGTGGGAATCTACAGAAAGACGCAAAGACTATATCAGGAATCTTGAGCAACCATGAGTGGCCGCTGTGGCAGCAACAGCAGCACCCCATGCTAGCTAGGAGCATTATTCTCGAATGGACTTATTCATAGTCAGTGGCGTAGCGTGGGGGGTGCAGGGGGGGCCGGCCGCACCGGCCGCAACATCTGGGGGGGGCGCACTCGCCACCTCCGGAGTCGCCGAAGAGCCTCGGGCATAGGCTGTAGCAGAGCCCCATGTCTCGTGGAACCGACGAGCTGTGCGCGTGTCCAGCAGGCGGCGGCTCTCAGCGCTCGCCGCGGTCCCCGCGCGTCAGGGCCGCGGAGGGCGCGCCAGGCAGCCCCTCCTCACAGCCCCCCGCCGCCACCGCTGCTGCTGCTGCAGCTGCTGGGCCTTGTTGCATTTTCCTCGCCTCTCTGCCCTCCTCCGGGCAAGCGGCGTCGTTTGGGCGGCAGCGCCAGCGGCAACTCGCCTCAGATCACCTGACACGGACCCGCCGCCGCCGCCGTGGCTACCTTACCGTAAATACCCCAGCCCAGGCAGCAGCAAGAAGAAGCTGGCAGCGGCGGCAGGTTAGGGGTTAAGGGGCGCAAATTACTTGCCTTGCCCCGGGTGCTGACAACCCACGCTACGCCGCCGTTCATAGTTGCATGGAACAACATTACCCATGTTGAAATGGCTGATATTTCAAAATGACTTGCTTTTCTCTGTAAGGAACTTGAGCAGTTCAGTCTTGGTTTAAGGATCAGTTCTTAAGAAGTCAGTTGGTAAAGAGCCATGCTGAGAGAATCACTCTACGCTTGCACCCCTATTCTCTTGAACACTTCTCTGCAAGCTGTCTTTCTTATGCACATCCCGAATGATATCAGTTTGCTTGACTGCTGGTGCCTGGCAAGGAGACCTACCTTGGCACACTCATGAAAATTTCGAGCGGTGTCAAAGTTGCACAAATTTACCAAAAGGGAATAAACAGCAACTGCTGCATCACTCTTCGGACAAGCATTGCTGTTTGCTGCAAAAAAGAGATGCTTCGACTTTGCATCAGAGTTCTCTGGGTGCTGAAATAGAAGGTAGCCAGAGATTGTGTTTGTGTTTGAAGTCTCTTTGATCTCCTGTTTTGTGAATGGAAAGTGATGAATAGTCCTGAGAACAGATTCAGGTCCCTCTTCATATCAGTGCTCTGTTCCTCCTCTTTTGAAACAGCATCTTCTTTCATCTTTTTCCCCTCTCCTTCTTCAAATAGCTGGAAACAGTCCTTCAAGATTTGGACCTGTGATCTCTTTCAACAGGTCAAGCAGCCTTGCTTGCCGAAATTTCCTGAACTGCGCCTGTCCAATGTCATAGGCACTTTTGGCTATGATGTCATCTTCAATAACTATCAGAAAAGGGCACATGTGTGGGGTACAGTAGAATGAAGAAGCCCTTACTACAAGGCAGGCTTGCAGTTCTCTGCTGGCTACAACAAAAACATAGTCTACAGAGACATTTTTTTAAAAATGCTGAGTTTGCCAGGAGTTCCAAATGCCATGTAGACCATGTGTGTGAACATGCATGTACACAATAGCATGTTTCAGTCCTTCTCCCCAATGAGCCCATGACCACACTAGTCAGCTTTTGTATTTATTCATTTTTTAAGTTGCAAACACACTTCCTTTTCACATCTGCGGCACAATTTCCCCCCTCTCTTCAAAAGTAAAATTCTTTATATGTGAGGTTTTGTCATGGTGCAAAACACTGTACTCTTGCTGTGTACTCTTTTGCAAACTCTGCCTCCCATGTGTTTTCCTGGCCCACCCAAATCAATTTGGCTTGCTCTGTTTGTGCAGCTGGCAGACCAAGGTCACTGTTAACTCACACTGCATTCTGAACTTCACCTGGCTCTGCATTTGCAAGATAACCCTGCAGTTGCTTATCTGATTGCTCATCACGCTTTGAACTCCCAGGGAAGAACGGTTCTTCTTGGTCATGGAAGCAAATTGGAGAATGAAGTGTTGTCATGGGACAACTTAACTTGACTTAACTGGTTGTATAAGCTAGACAGGTTGGCTTTCTCTGTTCTGCCTTGGCCAGACCCCACCTTGAGTCCTGTGTCCAGTTCTGGGACCACAATTTAAGAAGGATATTGACAAACTGGAACATCTTCAGAGGAGGGTGACCAAGATGATGAAGGATCTGGAACCAAGCCTTGTGAGGAATGGTTGAGGGAGTTGGATATCTTTAGCCTGGAAAAGAGGAAACTGAGAGGAGAAATGTTAGCCATCTTCAAATAGCTAAAGGGTTGTCACATGGAAGATGCAGCGAGCTTGTTTTCTGCTGCTCTGGAGGGTAGGGCTCGAATAAATGGATTCAAATTACAAGAAAGGAGGTTCTGACTAAACATCAGGAAGAACTTTCTGACAGTAAGAGCTGTCCGACAGTGGAACAGACTCCTTTGGGAGGTGGTGAACTCTCCTTAATTGGAGGTTTTTAAGCAGAGGTTAGGGACACAGGTGGCGTTGTGGGTTAAACCACAGAGCCTAGTGCTTGCCGATCAGAAGGTCGGCGGTTCAAATCCCCGTGACGGGGTGAGCTCCCGTTGCTCGGTCCCTGCTCCTGCCAACCTAGCTGTTCAAAAGCACAAAGTGCAAGTAGATAAATAGGTACCGCTCCAGTGGGAAGGTAAATGGCGTTTCTGTGCGCTGCTCTGGTTCGCCAGAAGCAGCTTAGTCCATATGACCTGGAAGCTGTATGCCGGCTCCCTCGGCCAATAAAGCAAGACGAGCGCCGCAACCCCAGAGTCGTCCGCGACTGGACCTAATGGTCAGGGGTCCCTTTACCTTTACCTTTATGCAGAGGTTGGATGGCCATCTGTCATGGATGCTTTAGCTGTGATTCCTGCATTGCAGAGGCTTGGACTAGATTACCCATGGGGTCCCTTCCAGCTCTACAATTCTATGATTATGTGATGATCTTCTTTCTCTCAGTGCATTGGATAGCCTAGTCCTTCCTGCCATGTCAGGGTAGAGTCACAATGCAGAGGTTAATTTGTAACTAGAGTAGTGCCAAGGCTCAAGGAAACCTCGAAAGCACATTTCCCTGGCCTGGAAATGTACTCCAAACATTCATTCATTATCAGAGCCATTGCCATGGGTTGGGCAGGTTGGGCCCCAGCAAGGGGCCAGGCCCATTGGGGAGCAAAGACAATCTATATCCACTCTGGCTCAGAGTGGCTAGGAGCCCACCTGTTTGGGTGCTCAGACAGACAGACTGACAGAGGAAGAGGAGGTGAGACTGAGCAGAGCAGACCCAACCCCAATGGCCATGGAGGGAGTCAAATGCGGCAAAAAGCAACCTTTTTGAGTTTTTGGTCCATGGTCTGTCCCAGCCATGGAGGTACTTGCCAAGGACACACAGGAGCCTAGGTACGCCTCTGGTAACTAGGATATGTGCTCTTTGTGTGCTCAGATGCACTCTTTCACGTACTTCAAGGATGAGCCGGTACTATGAGACCTGTCAGGCTTTGATGGCAGTACAAGTTGTGGATAGGAGCACTTAGTTCCATACAGGGCATAGTGGCTTCATGGGCAGACAGTGGAGCTTATGTGCTCCAAGGTCTGCTTTGGGGACAACCTTGGCTCAGCCTCCTTCCCACTTTCAGGGCAGAGTCCCCAGGTTTGACATGTGAGTCCCTTCCTATAGCCACCTCCACAGGCTGGTTCCTTTCAAGCCAAGTAGAACCGACATCTCAAACCGAAACCTATTGCATGAGGTCAAATGCTTGTTGCATGGTTTTAGAAGCATGAAATCCATAACCATGACTCAGTGTCATTCCCCTTCCTGCCTCAGACTTTCCAGATCCCTGGCAGTGGCTCTGGTGGGTGTTTGTGTGTGACCAAACCGCATGGAATTTTGCTAGGAGTTGCAGGTCTGCCTGGCTACAGCTCTGGAAAGAAACCTCATGGCTGTCTTGGCTTGCATGGGAAGCAGCCCTCTTTCCCCTGGGCTACAGATGCTTTGCTGATATAATACGGGACTAAATGTGCCACCAGGCCGAAATTCTTTCCACGCTATGCTCCTGCATTTAAGGGAGTGAGATTTGTTCACAGTCAGCTGGGCCAGAGACCCTGCTGGCAATATTCGCCTCTGTGAAGGTTAGGAAGAAGAGCTGGGGGTTTAGAGCCAAGCTGGCTGGCTGGCTGGCTGGCTGCCCCAGGCCCTGCAATGGAGTTACTAGCAAAGCTGAGAATTGTGACTGAATCTTCGTCTGCGTCTGGAAAGGCAGCTGTAGTTCAGCAATCACAGAAGGATGGATTAAAACACATAAACATCCAGTATTCCTGGATCCTATTCCTGGCTTGGGGAGCACACCATGACACTCCAATATTGCATTTCCTCCTTTCAGTTATTACCGGTAGTTGATTTTCATAGATTCATAGAATTCTAGAGTCTAGTCCACCCCCCTGCAATATAGGAATATTCAGCTGTCCAAAAAGAGAGGCTTAGCCTGCCTGGAACTCATACCTGTGATGACGTAAGAGCTGTC
This sequence comes from Podarcis siculus, assembly GCA_034642415.1. Classification (NCBI taxonomy): domain Eukaryota; kingdom Metazoa; phylum Chordata; class Lepidosauria; order Squamata; family Lacertidae; genus Podarcis; species Podarcis siculus. Next base: position 692,453 of record JAXCMG010000049.1, on the reverse strand, counting down.
ATTTTATTTTTTTCTCTCGGCATCCTTTCTAAATAAATGAGAACTTTGACAAAATTCAAACTCTTGGTATGTTTGCTTTGCTCACACACACACACACCCCGGCATCTTTTTGCCGACCTTCCCCAACAACCTGTAGACCACGCCTTACTGAGACCAAGGACTACTGTGGTTCCATCATTTGCTTTGCTGCCTAGGCTGTTTCTTTCTATCTCTTTCTCTCAGTGTGGTGTGGTGTAGTGGTTAAGAGCGGTAGTCTCATAATCTGGTGATCCGGGTTCGCTTCTCTGCTCCTCCACATGCAGCTGCTGGGTGACCTTGGGCCAGTCACACTTCTTTGAAGTCTCTCAGCCTCACTCACCTCACAGAGTGTTTGTTGTGGAGGAGGAAGGGAAAGGAGAATGTTAGCCTTTGAGACTCCTTAGGGTAGTGATAAAGCGAGATATTAAATCCAAACTCCTCCTCCTCCTCCTCTTCTTCATCTTGTTCTTGTTGTTGTTGTTGTTGTTGTTCTTCTTCTTCTTCTTCTTCTTCTTCTTCTTCTTCTTCTTCTTCTTCTTCTTCTCTCTCTCTCTCTCTCTCTCTCTCTCTCTCACACACACACACCCCTTTTCCCATTTGCACAGCCTTTGCCAGCTCACATTCCACAGGCCAAGCTTCTTCTGGCAGCCAGGAAGCAAAGAGGAACTATGGCTGCCCGTGCGGGAGGGTGCGGGGTTGCAAACCCTCCGAGGCTGGAGTTGAGGTAGGCAGAGTTGTCAAGAGATTTCCCAGACGCATCCTCTTCACATCTGGCCAAGCACCTTGCCTGCGCAGCCCAAAAGGCGTGGCTGTGATGTAATGGCTGGCCGCATCCCAAATCGCAGCACACGAGCCCCTCTTTCGGAAAGGCTTGTTGCATTTCCACCAGCCCCAGAAACCAAAAATAGGGAAGGGATTGCAGGTGGTTTTGGTTTGGAAAGGATGCCGTCATTTGCTCCGGCAGCAGTAGGGTCAACTGGAGTTCTTCCAGCAAGACCCCAGGATATGAAGCCCCCTCACTCCTTCTTAAGCCATCACCATGACTTAGTACATCGTGCCCCCTCCCGCCTCCCCAGCCTGAAGATGTGTGGGATCTGGCTGCTTTCTGTGTCTGAGTAATGGCTTCGTGCTGCAGGCTGTTTGGATAGCAGTGCGGATGAGATGAGCCAGCTGTTGCTTGCAGAGAAAAGCTGTTGAATCCAAGCATCAGACCTGTTGACACGACCACCTCTCTCTCAGCATGCCCAGCCAGGGCATCTAACAGGCATTGTTAGCCCCTTCCTCATTGAATATTTGTGCGGCAATACAGTGACTCCCCATTCCCTCTTTAGAGCAGCAAAGCTTTGCTCCTTCATTCACCCAAATGAAGTGGAGGGCCTTAGGGGAAGGGAAACTCACATTTCCTCTCCAACTGGGATTACTGTATAAGAGTGAGAGCTCCTAAGACATTTGCCCCCACCAATGCATTTTGGACAGGGTGGTGAGTAGCCCCAGGACTCCAGTCTTAGGAGTGAGGAACCACTTTTGGCCAGCAGGCCAGATCAGATTGTGGCCAACTCAACAGGCCACATTTGACAGGGGGTGGAGCTGCCCATTTGTCAGTCACCTGACAGCCTGTGATGCCAGCTGGATCTGACCTCAGCAGACATGGTACGTACGGCTTGCATTTGGCCCTCTTAAGTTTCCTGGATGTTCCTTTGTAAGCGTGAATCATAGAATCATGGAATTGTAGAGTTGGAAGGGACCCATTTAGTTCAACCCCCTGCAATGCAGGAATCACAGCTCAGTGAAGCCATATCCTTGCATTCTCTCCACCCGCCACCCCTGAATATGACATTGCTGGTTAAATGCAGTTCTAGCTCTCAGCCAGAACCTCCTTTCAGATGGTGTGTGCTGCAAAAGAGCAATTCATGTATTCTACTTCCATGTGATGCCAGTCACATGAGAGGGGAGCTGCTCTCCCCACCCTCACTTACTCTGCCGTGCCCTTGTGGGTGGTTCTGTTTGGCTCTCTTGATTAACTGCAGACGACAGACCGTCTCTACTCCAGGAATTTGTGCCGTCCAAGGTAATTGCTGCACCTTATTACACCGAATAGTACGGTAATTGTGGATCTCTCCAGGGTTTAGCCCTAAAGCACGTGAAATGACTATGAAGAATAAGTCTGTTCAGCCTTTCGGGGCAGAGGTGTTGCAGGGCGACAGAGGCTCCTCCAAGGCCCCCGACGAGGGAATCGCGGCATTGGTGTCCCTTCCAAATAGGGGGCGGGGGCTTAAGCCCAAACCTCCTATCAGAAGCCAGATCCTAGCCTGCATCCCAGATAGGCAAATAGGGATGCAGGCTGGGACATGGACTGGGCTGGGGGCGGAGCCAACAGAGCAGGAAAGCTTCCCTCGGGTCCACTCCCTGGCCATTTAAACAGCCCTCACCAGGGGCCCTACCTGCTTTCCCCTTGTCGGGTTCTCCACCCCTCCTCCCTTGGTTCAAACTGACTTTGCTGTGGCTATGGTGGTTGCTGCTTTATGGGGCTGGGTAGGAATTTGTCCACCAGGCCAATTGGCTCCTACTCGGTGGTTTTGCCTACCTCATAGCAGTCTTCACAACTGAGTTGAGCATTGGAGCAGTCCTTTGTCTTGGATGGAGGGGAGGTTCTTGTCTCCATCTGCCCCTCCAAACTCTGGGCTATCCCATTAAAGGGATCTGGGGGGAGTGGTCCTGCGGGGGGGTCACCCTATTTCATGTAAGTCTTAGGGGGGAGGGGAAACCCCCACCTGGATTGACCTACATGTCACTTCCAGTGGGCAATTATTTTTGATTGCCCCATGAAAAGGTGTTGGCTGTTTCTATCCAAGCCAGTCTTTGTGGTCCTTTATTTGCCTGCAGGTTAGGGAGTGGGGAGCACAATGCCTGGACTTGCAAGGGACTCTGAGCATGCACAGAGCTCGTTTTCCTCTCCAAACCTCTACTCCTGTCAGGGATTAGGGCTTCCAGACCAGAGGAGTCCCAGCAGTCTCCCTTGTCAGAGTCATTCTTGGCCAGCTGCCTGCAGCTGAAGTCGTGGCACCTCCCGCTCCAGGCCTCAGCTCTCGATGCTCATTTTTGTGGTCCTCCTTCGCTCTGACACAGGAATTCTGGCTGGGAAGCCTCGTGCTCTGTCGCTATCTGCCAGGCCCTCGGCTTCGATCTCGGAAGGAGCAGGGTGGTGGGAACAGGGCTGAGGCAGCAGGAGCATCTAGTGGCGTTGAGGTTTTGGCAGGCGAAGGAGCTGGAAGAAAGGAGTGCAAGACTATCTGCTGACCCAGCTCTGGGGCTGGGCTGGGGGTTCCGACATGGGGTGGCGGGGGGGGGGGGGAGAGACAGCGCACAAATGAAGTCTCTCTTCCCCAGCCACCCCCTTCCTTGTGGTTGTGCTTTGCAGCCAGAGAATGTGAGGCCAGAATGGAGAAAATGGATAAGGAGATAAAGAATTTTAATGGCTTCTCAGCGATTCCCCCAGAAATGTTAACAATACTGGGGAGCCGCAGCCTAAGATTTGGCTGGCCATTAGAAAACAATAAATACCATTCAGCCCTCCTCCTCTTCCTGCTGCTGCTCCTTGCCCCATTGTTGATCCTGATGTCCTCCTGTTCTCATGCCTCTGTAGCAGTCAGTCCTCCTTCCCACCAGTATTTACTTTTTTTCTTGCATGGGACGTGGGTGGCGCTGTGGTCTAAACCGCTAAGCCTCTTGGGCTTGCCGATCAGAAGGTCGGCGGTTCAAATCCCCACGACGGGGTGAGCTCCTGTTGCTCTGTCCCAACTCCTGCCAACCTAGCAGTTCGAAAGCACGCCAGTGCAAGTAGATAAATAGGTACCGCTGTGGCCGGAGGGTAAACGGCTCTTCCATACGCTCTGGTTTCCGTCCCAGTGTTTCTGTTGTGCCAGAAGCGGTTTAGTCATGCTGACCACATGACCCGGAAAGCTGTCTGTGGACAAATGCCGGCTCCCTCGGCTTGAAAGCGAGATGAGTGGCGCAACCCCATAGTCGACTTTGACTGGACTTAACCATCCAGAGGCCCTTTACCTTTCTTTTTCTTTTTTCTTTTACAATTTTCCATATATTTCTAGGACATTTGCCTTCATTTGAAAATGAAGGCTAGCCATATGCCTGTGGGAAACCTGGCAGCAGGATCTGAGCACAAGGGCAGTGTCCCCTCCTGCAGTTTCCAGCAGCAATACTTCTTCCAACTGTGGAGGCAGAGCATAACCATCATGGCTAGTTGCCCTCTCCTCAGTGAATTTGCCTAACCCTCTTTTAAAGCCAACTAGGTTGGTGGCCCTCACTGCCTCCCGTAGCAATGAGTTCCATCGTTCAACAACGGAATAATTTTCCTGATTATATGATTTGTAAATCCTTTATGAACTGCCACCTTTTCATATCAGAAATAAGCATTCCAACCAAAAATATTGTCATGACCTTCTAAGTCCAAAATATGTGAATTCTCTAATGTCATCCATTCCTTCAACCAACAAAGGCAGGCTGCCTCATAATATAGTCTCATATCTTGCACATGTGGATTTAACCTGCTTTTCTTTGCAGGCTGTGTGGCTCCTTGCTGTACTCTGAAAGGGCTTCCTTGTTGTTTTGGACACACACTTTGAACTGGGGCCAAAATTCAAGAATGGCACAGGTTCTGCACATGGAGACCACTGCTTTCCCAGGTATGTGTGCATGCGCGTGAACACTTTTCATTTGGACAGAGAAAGCTGCAAGATGAGGCATCAGGCCTGCTGGATGTGATGTAAGGCCAACCCTCAGATAAAAATTTGAAGATCCATTTCCTAGATTTGATAGGGAGAGGGTATTTGATGCACAGGTTGATAGGAAGCAGTAGCAGTATATTCTGAAATACAGGGGCTCATCAGGGCAGTCCCCATAATCGCACACCCCACCCCGTGTTCCCAAAATTAAGAAATGCAGCTGTGTAAAGAAATGTTACTACAAAATTGAAGGCAAATTATTAACCTTTCAAAACATATTGTGGACCTGAATAGTCCTGCGCACCAGAGTCTGTGTACACCATTTTACAGTTTTCCCTGTGGGTTTCGTAACTTCCGTAATTTGATTTTTAAAATATTTTATGCTGTTTCTGGACAATGTCTGGTGCATCTTGAGCCTCCACACAAAAGCAGTACCATACTAGAAACAAAAGGATCTACTGAGACATGGGGGTCACCTGAGCTATTGTAGGCATTCTGCTGTCATCAGCTGTTATGGCACCTAAGATGGTTGTAGGCTTCAAAATAAAGCTCTTAATGTGTAGGGTTGGGCCATACTTCTGCTTCTCCCACCGCTTTATGCTGGGAAAACCTGCTCTTTAGCACCGAATCAGAGCAAACATCAATTGGCTTTTTCTATAGTTGTGTAAAAAGAAGAAGAAAGACTTGCCGATTTGCCAAGAAAACAGAAATACAACACACACACACACACACACCACTGAGGGAAATACAGGCTACAGACTTCAAACACTTACATATGGGGAGAAATAAGAGTACGTTTGCACTCAAAGGCAAATCTACTTACCATATTTTTCCGTGTATAAGATTATTTTTTTCCCTAAATTTTTGAAGTTTTAAAAAAGGGGTCGTCTTATACATGGATAGTGCATTTTCTTAATTTTGAGTCCCCAAAATTAGGGATCGTCTTATACATGGGGGCGTCTTATACATGGAAAAATACGGTAATTCACACATTCCTTTTTTTATTTTATTTTAAAAGACTTTATTTTATTCCAGCATATAAAAACACACAAACGTATCAAAACATCCAAAAGAAACAAAGATAAAAACCAAATTACATAAAACCTAAATACTAAAACATTATACCGTTCTATGACATTTGTCTGACTTCCCTCCACCACGATTTGAGCTATATCTCAATATTGTCTTCTACAGTGTCCTTTACCAACTATTGTCTCTACCTCGCAGGTTTTATATTACACCTACTGTGATTTTGATATTTCCTAAATTCGTTTCCATGTATGAGATAAATTTATTCCAGTCATTAATAAATTTGGTATTTTTCTGATGCCTGATCTTCTGTGTCATCATTGCTAGGTCTATATACTCAAATAACTTAGTTTGCCATTCTCTAATTGTTGGGATGTTAGGTGTTTTCCAATTCTGCGTTAACAGTATCCTGGCAGCTACCGTTGCGTACTGAAATAGGGTTTGGTCGTCTTTCTTGATCTCATCCCCCACCATTCCTAGAAGGAACGCCTCGGGCTTTTTAGGGAAAGTATACTTTAGAATCTTTTTTAGTTCATCGTAGATAAGACCCCAGAACCTCTTCACTTCCTCACAAGTCCACCACATATGGTGGAAATCTCCCTCTTTCTTTTTACATTTCCAGCAGGTCTTGTCTCCGGTCTTATACATCTTTGCCAATTTTGTTGGAGTGATGTACCAACGGTACATCATCTTTTCCATGTTTTCTCGGAGTCCAACACAAGCTGAGAATTTCATATCCTTGTTCCAGAGTTTTATCCACCTATCATAATCTAGAGTGTATCCCAGGTCTATGGCCCATTTAATCATGACCTCTTTCACCTCTTCATCCATGGTGTCCCAATCTAGTAATTGATTATACATTTTGGATAAGAGTTTGGTCTTCCCTTCTATTATTTCTACCTGGTATTTAGACTTTTTCTCATTCATTCCAACTTTTTTATGTTCATTCCATAAAGCACTAATTTGATGAAATTGTAGCCACCCCGTTAATTTATCTTTTAACTCTTCATAGGGCCTGATTTTCCATCCTTTATCCGATCTTATCAGGAGGTCTGTATAGGTCCATCTTTGGCCTTCCATGTTTAATTTTTTAATTGCTAAGATGTCAATTGGTGATAACCACCATGGGGTGTCCTTTTCTATCAATCTCTTACTTCTGTTCCACACTTCTAGCAACGCTCCTCTAATAATATGATTGGAGAATCCCTTATGCACTTTTTCCCTGTCGTGCCATAAGTATGCATGCCACCCGAATCTGGCATTAAAACCCTCCAAATCCAATAGGTCAGTGTTATCCAAGACTATCCATTCTTTAATCCAACATAAGCACGAGGCCTCATAATATAGTTGTAAATTCGGGACCGCAAACCCTCCTCTTTCTCTTCGATCAGTGAGCAGCTTAAATTTAATTCTAGCTCTTTTGCCCTGCCAGATGAATCTAGACAGGGTCCTCTGCCACTCCTTGAACATTGTCGTGCCTCTAATTACTGGAATGTTTTGAAATAAAAATATCAATCTTGGTAGGATACTCATTTTAATAGCGGCCATTCTTCCCTCCCAAGAAAGCTTTAATCTACTCCAGCTGTCTAAATCTTTTTTACACTCTCTCCAGATTCTATTGTAATTGTCTTCTACTAGATTTATATTTTTTGAAGATACCCAAATACCCAAATATTTGACCTTTTTCGCTATCTTTATCCCCGTATCCAGCTCAATTTTATTTTTTAGATCCTCATCCACGTTCTTTATCAACATCTTTGTTTTGACTTTGTTTAGTTTAAACCCGGATAGCCTTCCGAATTCTTCCATTAACTCTATGACTGTGTCTATCCCTTTTGTTGGGTCTTCTAATGATATTACTAGATCATCGGCATATGCCTTTAATTTATATTCTTTTACACCAATTCTAATTCCTCTTATTTCCGATGTTTCTCTTATTTTATTCAGTATAACTTCCAAAACCATGATAAATAACAGAGGGGATAGAGGGCACCCCTGTTCCAAAACACTGCCATCTTTCAAAATTCACACTCCTCCAGATTTTGCCATTCAAGTAATTTGTACAGAAATGAATGAATAGAGTTATTTTGGTCACGGACCAGAGTGTGTACGGAAATGAAAAATGTAAAATACTCAGGTGAAGAGTGCATAGAAATGTGCCTATTAGTGAAAGCAACATACAAAAATACTATATGTTAGGAGAACGTGAATTAGAAAATGAGTATTTCAGGAGAAATGCTGATGACTTTTAAAATAAAAAATTGCAGACTGAGGTGGAAACGTGAAGTGAACTTAAGACTGGGAAAATGAGAACTGAGAGAAATCAAAATTGTCATTTTCACCCATCCTTCACTTGTTTGAAATTGGCGCCACTTGCCAGTGAAAGAACTCCTGTGGTGCCACTGAAAAATCATAAACGCCTTAATTGCTCCAAAGTTAGTACATGATAGTTGTTTGTTTCCTTGACATCTGATGGGAGGACATTCCACAGGGTGGGTGCCGCCACCGAGAAGGCCCTCTGCCTGGTTCCCTGTAACCTTGCAGTGAGGGAACCTCCAGGAGGCCCTCGGAGCTGGACCTCAGTGTCCGGGCTGAGCGATGGGGGTGGAGATGCTCCTTTAGGTATGTTTGTTGAGCCAGGACATGATGGTCCCAAGTTCACCATGTATGATGAGATGATCAGTGCATTCTCAAGGGTGCTCAACTAATTACAAAAACAAAGGAATGTTTTAAGCTGATCTCTTCCCCCCGTGTTCTTGCAGGGAAGGCCAATCCCTCCTCTGCTACGGCCTTCCATGGGAAGGAGCAGGACTTGCCCTACTCCGTGGAGACTCCCTATGGCTACCGCCTGGACCTGGACTTCCTCAAATACGTGGATGACATTGAGAAGGGCCACACCATCAAGCGCATTCCGGTCCACCGCCGACCACGCTACAGCTCCCTGCCAAGAGGCTATGGTTACACCGGCTCATGGTGGACCTCCACCGAGTCCCTCTGCTCCAATGCCAGCATGGATAGCCGCCACTCCTCCTATTCCTACTGCGGGCGCAGCTTCTACCCACAGTACGCCACACCCGGCAGCTTCAATGCCCGCGTGGAGAAGACCTTGCTGGATGCCAGAAAGAAGCTAGAAGACCAGGCGGATTCTGGAGATGGAGAAAGGACCAGGGCAGGTGGTCTCGGGAGCCTCCACAGCAGCGTATCTGGATCAACAAGCTCCTTGGTGGGAAGCCAGTGCCTTTCCCGCCAGACTTCCTACAATGGCTCACAGCAAGGCGCCCCTGGGCAGTTCACGCCCATCGGCTCAGGACTCTCCACCCCAGTCTCCCCAACGCCAGGGCACCTCCAGCATGTCCGGGAGCAGATGGCCGTAGCCTTGAAGAAGCTGCGCCAGTTGGAGGAGCAGGTCAAGATGATCCCAGTGCTACAGGTGAAGATCTCTCTTTCATATAATAATTTTTTATTTGGTTTTACAAATTAAAATTTACATTCAAAGTCGTAAGTAATAAAAAGGTAAATAAACAAAGATTCACCCGAATCTTTGGGCTTCTCCCCCCCACCCTTCCATGGGTTCCATCGCTAGTCCTTTTCCGCTGCATATTTTAAGCCACTCCAAATTTTAAGTACCCTAGTTCTTGTTACACTGCAAGTGTTATTCAAATCCTGCTAAAGAGTTCAAGTGTTTACAGTGGTCTCCAAGGTAAATTATAAATTTTCCCCGTTCTTTGTTGAAATTCTGGTCTTCCTGGTTTCTGATTTTCCCAATCATTTTCACCATCTTTGCACAGTCCATCCATTTGGTCTGCCATTCCTGTCTGGTGGGAACTTTGTCTTCCTTCCATCTCTGAGGCTAAGAGCATCTGTGCAGCTGTCGTTGCGTACAGAAACAGTCTTTTGTGCTCCTTCGGTATTTCTGCACCTAAAAAAGCTTCTGTTTTTTTAACAAAAGTTATTTTAAACATTGTTTTTTCCAATTCATTATATAGCGTTTCTCAGAATTCTTTTACCACCTTGCACTTCCACCACATATGGTAAAAGGTGCCTTCCTTTTCTTTACATTTCCAGCAAATATTTGAACTTGTCCTGTACGTTTTTGCTGTTTTACTCGGAATTAAGTACCAACGATACATCATTTTCATATGCTGCAGGTGAAGATCTCGGTGCTGCAGGAGGAGAAGCGGCAGCTGAGTGTCCAGCTCAAGAGCCAGAAGTTCTTGGGGCACCCGGGGGGGTTCGGCAAGGGAAAAACCAGGGGGGAGCTCTACATAGATATCCCCGAGGAAGGTGCTGGTGGAAATGAGGAGGGCAGCACGGGGCCTGATGCAGGAGGCAGGCTGGACAAGAAGGAAGTGAGGTCAGTGGGCGTGGGCATGTCAGCCAAAGAGGCAGAGGTGGGGAGGTGCGATGTTGGGGTGGCAGTCAAGGAGGAGGAGTTGGGGTTGCCTTCACCGGAGGAGGAGAGCCAGCGCCAGGCTGTTCAGGCCCTGTCCGCCAAGATTGCTGTGCTAGAGGTGCAGCTGAAGAGGGCTCTCCAAGAACTTCAAGCCGCCCAGCAGAAACTGGAGCTGCAGGGCAAGGAGAAGGAGGGCAAAGGAACGTCCGGTGGTGGCCTGAGAGAATGGGAAGTAGGGCGAGAGGGTCCGGGGCAAGGGGGCGGTGGAGAGTTTCAGAGGCCCCAGGAAGTCCCCATTCGGGTGGATACGGTCAAGGTTGTCCAAGTGGAAAGGGAGCCAGAGGTCGCCGCCAGCACAGCCACAGGGCTGGACCACAGGCCGCAGAGGGCACAGAGCTTGGAGAACAAGGAGTCCTATGCCAGCCTCAAAGCTTTGGCGGGCAAAGACACGGGGTTGGAAGAAGCGATGGTGCCGCTCTATGCCACATACCGCAGCAACGAGGTGATGGAGACCACGTTCCCGGTCCATGCTGGCGCAGAGAGCACAGCTACCACCTTCCACACTGTGAAAAAGATCAGCATCATTGGCACAGAGGGGAATGGACAGCAAGATACAGCAGGTAAGCTGTGTGTGTGTGTGTGTGTGTGTGTTTCTGAAGGAGAATACACTCACCCCAACTGTGAAAAATCTGTCGCATCTTCCTGTAGTGCAGGAGGTTAGATGAGGTGGTTCCTTGCAACTCTACAATTCTGTTACTCTTCCCACAAATCCCACCAGTACTCAGATTAGGGCTCCCCACTCTAAATAAACATTTTCTGTCATTTCTTCATCCAAGTCCTTAGGTAAAGGTAAAGGGGTAAAGGAACCCCTGACCATTAGGTCCAGTCATGGCCGACTTTGGGGTTGCGGCACTCATCTCGCTTTATTGGCTGGGAGCCGGCATACAGCTTCCCGGTCATGTGGCCAGCATGACTAAGCCGCTTCTGGCGAACCAGAGCAGTGCACGGAAACGCCGTTTACCTTCCCGCTGGAGCGGTACCTATTTATCTACTTGCACTTTGACGTGCTTTCAAACTGCTAGGTTGGCAGGAGCAGGGACCGAGCAATATCCCCATAGCGGGGATTCGAACCGCCAACCTTCTGATCAGCAAGTCCTAGGCTTTGTGGTTTAACCCACAGCACCACCTGTGTTCCCCCATCCATGTCCTTAGGGTACATAATAAAACAGCAAAAAAAATGGGGAAATGGTGGTAAGGATCTTTCCATTCAGTTTGTAGCACGTCAGATGTGCTGTTGTCATGTGAGACCCAAAAATCTTGGCCAAGAGAAGAGGACAAGCAGCTTGACTCTCCTTCCTCCCCGCCTCCCAAATCTATGCTTCTCTTTGTTTACTTGTGGATTGGATGTTGTGCTCACCTGCTGCCTTTGAATTGGGCGTGCCAGGAATGCCCTGTAAAAGCTGAAATGTGTTGGGTGCATTCTCTGAACTGATTGATATTTTTTTTTAACCCACCAAGTATAAAGCTCTATATCAAATTTAAATGACCCCCCCATACCAGCTTAAATCTAGCTGCCAGAGAACAAAACAGTCGAATTAAAACAGCCTGGAAAAAGTCCCAGCTTTGGTGAGTCTGCAGGGAAAGAGAGTCCTGGCAGCCCCTTTTTCTCTTCCTTGTCTGGGCTTACCAGAGAATGCACGCCCTCGTCTTTCTCCCTCTCTCTGGACTAAAATCAGTGGCAACGCTCTGCTGTTTTCTCCCTGCCCCGTAAAAGGCTTTTGTGTAACTAATACGCTGATTTTTACCAGCTGTTTATAGCAGGAGCAAGGGAAAGAGAAACTCTTAAAATAGTCTGTGATGTTCCCAGGGTGAGATCAAAGGTTCTGGAATGAAAAGATGATTGGAAGCTCCATTTATGAGCCAACTTTGCCACAAAGAACTGGTGGAAAAAGAGCTCTCACGAGTCAGGAACCAGCTTTGAGCTCCACGTCCCTGGAGAGCCCATGAAGAGACTGGTGTCCCTCCTAATTCTCTTGGAACTGGGTGCATCCTTTGCTCAGCATATAAAGGCCACAGCAGATGCTCCAGAATAATCTGGATTTGAACTCCTAGCCACCTGGGGATGAGCTGCTGAGAGCTTGGTGCCCAGATATGGGCATGAGGCGGGGGAGGTTGTTGTGGGCGCTGTATTAAATGGTTAAATTTTCCAAGTTTATTTTGAGCTGCTTGGTGGAGAATCCAGCTGCATGGATTCCAGAGGTTTAGGAGAAAAGAACTGAAGGCCTTGGAAGCTATGAGCTGATTTCACACATTGCCATTGTACATGTTCACAGTTGGGCAATACCTTTGTTAGAACCAACCAGAAACTCACAGAAATGCTGTAGGCAGAAAAGCAAAACACAATGGTTGGAGGACGTTTTCCCAGAATACTTGGAAAGCATCTCCTCCCCTGGGGCATGAAACATCCGATCTCTACTCCCCACCTCATAATACCTGTTGTTGAATGTTTGTACAGGGAGATTTGCCCCTTTGGAGGTCAGTGAACAAAATCTCTGAAATGACTGTTTACCAACCTGATCTTCCATCTTCCTGGAGGATTTGGGGCAGCTCAAAATCTTGCATGGTCTCCTCATATCAACAGAACCAGTTCAGTAAGAGATCACCCTCTTTCCTTGGATTGCAGCAGCTGTGGGCAGCCTGTGGGGTAGAAGGATTGCAAGAGGAGAGTCTGCAAGGTAGAGTCAGAGCCCAAGTCAGGATGCCCAGCTCAGTACAGGAGCCATGACATCCTACCTAGTGAGTAAGGCCTCAGAGAAGCTGGTGCTGATGCAGTTGCCTCTCTCCTCTTCTTCCAGAACTTCATGGGTCATTAGAGAAATCAGTTCCCGACTCCCTCCAGACAGAGCAAGCGGCTCCCTGCATATCCCAGGAGCCTCAACGAGAGGCACGAGACGAGGGAGAGGACCAAGGTAAGGACTGGGATGGAGAGAGGTGCCGTGGGCTCCTTCATAGAGAGCCTTCCATATACGTAGGGCTGTCTCTGAAGACGGTTCGGAAACTTCAGCTAGTGCAGAATACAGCAGCCAGGTTGCTCACCGGAGCAAGATGGTTTGAGCATATTACACCGATCCTGATCCGACTGCACTGGCTAACAATTACCGTATTTTTCACTCCATAAGACGCACTTTTTCCCTCCTAAAAAGTAAGGGGGAATGTGTGTGCGTCTTATGGAGCGAATGCAGGCAGGAGGCTCTGCTCATCACTCCCTTTAAAGAGCTGCGTGGAGCGTGTGTGCGGGTCTTGGGGGCTTTTCCCCAAGGAGGGAGAAGGACAGCCCGTCAGTGAATGGCTGCCCTTCTCCCTCCTCGGGGAAAAGCCTGCAAGCGCCACACACACGCTCCACACGGCTTGTGAAAGGGAGCGCTCAGCAGAGCCTGGGATGCATACAAGCTCTGCTCAGCGCTCCCTTTAAAGAATATATTTTTTCTTGCATTCCCCCTCTAAAAACTAGGTGCGTCTTATGGTCAGGTGCGTCTTATGGAGCGAAAAATACAGTAGTTTCCGGGCCCAATTCCAAGTGCTGGTTTTGACCTATAAAGCCTTAAACGGCTCAGGACCACAACACCTCAAGGACCGCCTCTTTTCATATGAGCCTACCTGGACCCTGAGATCATCTTCTGAGGCCCTCCGTGTGCCTCCTCCTTGAGAGGTCTGGAGGGTGGCAACATGAGAATGGGCCTTCTCTGCAGTGGCTCCTGTCTGTGGAATGCTCTCCCCAGAGAAGCTCGCCTGGTACCTTCATTATACACCTTTAGGTGCCAGGCAAAAACGTTCCTTTTTAACCAGGCCTTTGGTTGATCTGATGGATATCCTATACCCTTTTAAAATGTGCCTCTTTTCTTGGGGGGGGGTTGTTATTTATATTCTGTTGTTTATATTCTGATTATATGTGTTGTGATCTTTTCTGTGAACCGCCCTGAGACCTCCAGGTATAGGGCGGTATATAAACTCAATAATAATAATACACTCTAATGGACTGCTGCTGCTTTCCTCCATTTCCCCACAGCTTCATTCGCAGCAGGGATTCGGTCGATCATGAAGAAGAAGGAGGATCCTACAGAGCTTCTGGCCAGCAAGAAGAGCCTGCAGTTTGTTGGTGTCAATGGCGGGTATGGCGAAGCCTCTGCTCCCAAAATAAAAATAGAATGCGAGTCTGCTCTTGAGTCCAGTGAGGTTGCAGCCAGGTGGCAGCAGCAGCAGTTTCCCACACTCCTGGTTGCCTGATTTCACCCTAAACCTGGACTGTAGGAAGTCAAATGTCACCGCCACCACAAAACAAAACACACACAGGTGTGGGATTTTGCGCCAGAGTCGTACTATTTGCAGGATTCCCACTTGCAGGAGCTAGGAGGTATTTTCCAGTCCCCGTGTGGCTTGTGATCCAAGATCAGCACACCTGGCACCTGGGAAAGCCTCTGTCCTGAAGTGCTCTAATGGCACAGAGCTAGGCAGAACTAGGCACAGAACTTTTCAGGAGGTTTTCCAATTTCTCCTCTCTGCTCTGGGGGGGCTGTTTTCTCTGTTGTTCCTTCTCACCCCCTTATTGCCCCCCACCCCAGGTATGAGTCCACCTCCTCTGAAGACTCCAGCACAGCGGAGAACGTCTCGGACAATGAAAGCACTGAGAGTGAATACCACGAGGCAAGCGAGGGGCTCCCTGCAGCACAGGCAGTGGCAGCGGAGCCCCCAAAGCTGCCTGGGACAGCCGTATCTCACCCTGGAGTCTCTGCTGAGAGCGGGGAGATGCCAGCCGCAGAAAGCGCCAGCAAGGAGCCACCAGGCAAAACAGGGTAACCATCAGCATTGGGCGTCTTCCCAGCTGTCATGACTCTGCGCCCCAAATATTCCACGTTCTCTTCTCTGGAGAAAGAAAACTTCACTCCCAGAATGAATGATTCAATGCACATAGAACGTGTTCTCCATCTTGCTTAGTCTCACTAATACCATTAGCTATTATTTTGGCCAGAACTGGAGTATCGTGAATGGAAGGAAGGGCAATTTTTAAAAAACCAGAATACAGGGAGGAAAAGTGAGGCAGCAGAGAGAAAGGGAACTGTTGAGATCACTGACGCTTTGCACATATCATCTTCAATCACTGTTCAGATATCTCTCTTTTACTCTGGACAGGAGTAGTCAGATTTTCATAGCGCATACCTGTAACATAAGCAGAGTTTATAATGTTACACCTGTCTTCCTCTCTCAAAGGAACTCACTGTCCAAAAACTAACTTCCCCCATGTTCTTCTTTCTGTCTACCCATTCCAGGACAGGACTCAGCAAGGAGCTGCTTTCAGCTTGTGAAGTCCTTCAGAAATACCTGGAGAGCCCAAATGAACACATGGATGAAGAAATGGTATACCTGCACTCTCATTCTTGAGGGCGGACGCTCAGGAGGGTAGAAGGGAGCTTAAAGTGGGAGCATAGCTCTCATTCATTGTTGTCGGCGTCTGTGATACTGTAGAGCAG
>JAXCMG010000049.1:615361-656749 GCA_034642415.1 Podarcis siculus | reverse complement strand
GGAAGGAAGTCAAACTTTGAAATGTTAAGTTGATTGTAAAACTAATGAAATGTATAAACTTGAAAAGTATAAATAGTTTTTAAAAAGAGCGGGGGGGGGGGGGGAAGAGTCATCTTGCCGGACCCTGAAAATTCACATTATGGATTTATACAAACGATGAGCATGTACTTCTGCTACTTTTGCACGAGGTCTTTCCTGAAGGGAACTGTTCTTCCATGTGCACCATGTTACCAGGGTCAACCATGGCGGGACGGAATGGGGGCAGGATGAGAATGACTTGGGACCCCCACTAAAATCAAAGAACACAAAGCACCCACCAGCAGTACAGAAAACTGCAAAGTTCCCACCATTCTGAATGTCAGCTTACCGATGGGTATGTGTACCCCTCCTGGCTCCGACAGATGTGAACCTCGTCTTCCGTCGTTTTCTGATAGACAGGGTTGTCAAAATTGATGCTGTTGATGTTCCTCAGGCGCCAGTTCTTCCAAACGAGGAAACCCCCAAAGGAGATTAAACAAATCAGCACTGAAAAAAAGAAATCCCAGAAGGCAGGATGTTATTTTAAACCAACCTCTCCTAACTGCTCAGTGATGGTGGTGAATATAGCACTATCTATGTGCGTGGGACTTCACAAAGAACATATGACAGGCCTGTATCCCAAGAGGCTTACAATCTAAGTATGCTATACCATATACACACACCTGAGAACTGCTATTAAGGAAATTAATGGAGAGTAAAATATGCACCGTGACTTATTTGCTACACCAATACAGTCATACCTCGGGTTACGGCCGCTCCAGGCTGCGTTTTTTCAGGTTGCGGACTGCAGAAACCCAGAAGTACTGAAACGGGTTACTTCCAGGTTATTAACCGCACTTTGCGCATGCGCAGGAGCACAAAATCGCAACCTGTGCATGTGCAGACACGGGTTGCAAACGTGCATCCTGCACAGATCACGTTCGCAACCCAAGTGTCCACTGTATTATATTTAGTTCAAGAGCATCCTGAGAAGGACTACTGATTTGGGCTTCTGCCTTGCCTGCAACTATTATTATTTATTCTTATTACGATTACTATTACATTTATTGATTGATTGATTTTATATCCCACCCTATGGCGGGGATCACAGAATAAAATCAAGATATAAAACCACAAAATTAATAATAAAAATAAAAATGACCCAATAGCTTCCCCCAACACACACAAAACACACACACACACACACAGACACACACACACAAAAACACACATTTTAAATCTGAAGAAGTGTGCATGCACACGAAAAGCTTATACCAAGAACAAACTTAGTTGGTCTCTAAGGTGCTACTGACAATTTTATTTTTTTATATATTTTGACATTTTAAAAGGGTATAGGATGTAAATCAGATCAACCCAAGGCCTGGTTAAAAAGGAACGTTGTTGCCTGGCGAGGAACTTACCCAGTGGTAGGACAATCGAGAGTGCTGGGGGACCCCCTTGCCTTGCCCCATCCGTTTCAGCAGCAATCCCGTTTCGCGCTGGGGAATAGAGGAAACTTAAAATTAAGCCCTCTCCAGTCTGGAATATTGCAAAAGATGCAGAGGGGGAAGGAAGAGGGAACAGGAGAGGAGGGGGAGAACCTGCACCCAAGTTAGGTTTTCTTCCTATGTGCATGGCACTTTGCACTTAGGTGCAAAGTAGCTTTAACAGGAGTGTCACACACTCGGTGTGACTGGCTGAAACTTAAGCCACTTACCTTGCTGCGACAGGGTGACCATCGGAGGTGTGGTACGCTCAGAGATGCCTGGGATGAGTTTGCTCAGAACGGTGGGGGCAGCAGCAGGCAGGCGTTCAGTTTCATGCCTGGGGGCACCGGTTGTGGTGAGCAGCCGGCCCAAAGGTGTGGTTCTCGAGGGAGGCTGCCGAGTTGTTGCGGCAGCAACAGAAGCAGGAGCATCGGGAAGAGTGTCTGGGTGGCGGAGACAACAACATATCAATCATCTCTCCAAATAAACACTTTTGCAGTCGTACCTTGGATCCTGAACGCCCTTGAACTTGGGACGTTTTGGCTCTTGAATGCCACAAACCCGGAAGTGATTGTTCCGGTTTGTGAACGTTCTTTTGGAACCCGGAGCTCCCTGCAGCCAATCAGGAGCCGCAATTTGGTTTTCGAACATTTTGAAAGTTGAATGGACTTCCAGAAAGGATTCCATTTGACTTGCAAGGTACGACTATACTCGTTTTGTGGAAAAGGGGGTACAGTCGTACCTCGGGTTAAATATGCTTCAGGTTGAGCGTTTTCAGGTTACACTCTGCGGCAACCTGGAAGTAACGGAATACGTTACTTCCAGGTTTCACCACTCGCACATGCGCAGACGCTCAAGACGGCGTCACACGCATGCGCAAAAGCAGAGAATTGCGACAACACAGGTTGCGTTCGCTTCAGGATGTGAACGGGGCTCCAGAACGGATCCCATTCACATCCAGAGGTACCACTGTAGTCTCTCTCACACACACATACACACACAGAGAGAGAGATTGATTTTGTACCCTGGCTGCCAACTGCTCACTGCACAAAGGCTCGCTTCATCCATTTTGCCCGCTTACCTGTGCTGCAACTTCTCATGTCTGCGGCCAGGTGCATGCCATCAGGACAGGCACAGGTGTACTTGGCGGAGTGAGCAGTGATTTGCGGGGCAGGGAGACAGAGGTATTGGCAGCCTCCATTGGGAGTTCCGTTCTTCTCACACCAGTTGACACCTGTTAAAAGGCGGGAAAAAGAAGTTGTACAAAGGAGACTCGGGATGGCACAAGTGCCTGCGCAAGTCTTCACCTTCACGAACACAGGAGGAATTCAAGGGGAGCCAGAGGTTATCCTCACTGAATGGCATCTCAAACTGTCAGGCGGCAGATGAACCAACCCCCCACGGCAGGTGGCCAGGAACGGACAAGGCAAGGAAAAGTCCTTACCATCTGCATTTATTCAATATAAAGGTAAAGGTAAAGGGACCCCTAACCATTAGGTCCAGTCGTGACCGACTCTGGGGTTGCAGCGCTCATCTCGCTTTATTGGCCAAGGGACCCGGCGTACAGCTTCCGGGTCATGTGGCCAGCAGGACTAAGCTACTTCTGGAGAACCAGAGCAGCGCACGGAAACGCCGTTTACCTTCCCGCCGGAGCGGTACCTATTTATCTACTTGCACTTTGACGTGCTTTTGAACTGCTAGGTTGACAGGAGCTGGGACCGAGCAACGGGGGCTCACCCTGTCGCGGGGATTCGAACCGCTGACCTTCTGATCAGCAAGTCCTAGGCTCTGTGGTTTATCCCATAGCGCCACCCGCGTCCCACTTATTCAATATAACCTTGATAAAACCTTGATTTAAAAATGCCCTAGAACTTTCAGATATATATAATGTCAGGGTGCCCTCAACAACTACATTCAGCCTCCATAATAATTTTTTTTTTTTAAGCATGAAAACACAGAGAGAGGCTTGTGAACGCAGCTTCTTGGAATAATGGCATTGCTCCGAATGAATCTCCACCCCCTCCGTCTCTCCCACTTCCTCACGAGGCATTGCTAAGGGTGCTGAAAAGTGCCCTCTGCCTTTGAGCTCTTTGCTCTCCTACTTTCAAGGCACGCCGTGTTCTAGGAGAGGGAGGGTCTGGAATGCTTTCTAAAGACAGTGAGTCCATCAGCTGTCGCTCCCCTAGTGCTGCTTCTTCCTCCTCCTCCTCTCCCATTATTTCCCAGCTTTCCCCCTCATATGCCTCTGAGCTGTGACCTCCCTCAACCCCCTGTTGTAATTCTGAACTGTCCCCTTCTCTGGAAGGGTCAGGCTGGGGAGGCGGCCTCCACCATTCCTCCTCTGCCCAGTCCCTGACACAAACACTGCACCTTCCCACCCAGTGGGAGTCCTCCAAGACAGAGCAAAAACCACCACCGCTAATAGCAATGGGGGGGAAGCTGCCTAAAGCAGCGGTTATCAACCTGTGGGTCCCCAGATGTTGTTGAACTACAACTCCCATCACCCCCAAGCTCTGGCCTTGCTAGCTAGGGGTGATGGGAGTTGTAGTCCAACAACATCTGGGGACCCACAGGTTGAGAAAGGCTGGTCTAAAGGGCTCTCCTTTTTGGCAGATGAGCTGGAGGTAGATGCTGCCGCCCAGGAAGGAATTGAGAAAGACCGCTTAAATAGCCCTGTCTTCTGCAGGAAGTGGAAAAAAAGCCCGTACATGGCTGTTCTCCTCTGCTCCAGGAAAATAAGGGGTTTCCCTGGTGGCAGAGTGCAGCGTGCTAAATTGCTTATTGTCGGCACAAGCGCTGCCCTCACCTGACAGTCCAAAAAGCACAAGGCAAAAGAAAAAAGGTTGGGGAAGAGAGAGAAAAAACACATTTAGGGGTGCAACAGCAGGAAGGTGGTCATGATCAAATACCTTTGGGCTGCCGTACAGAATGAAACAAGGTCAGATCCTGGGGTGAATACAGGTCCCCTGCCACCTTGATGATATTGGAGCCGGTCAGGCGGTTGGCGCTGAAAATGGCTTCGTTCATGACATCTGTCCAGAACACTTTATCCTGGGAGAAGATTCAGTGATTTGTTTTTAAATGGATTTTTTTGGTTTTCAACAGTAACACCATGAACATAACCCGCCCTGCCCCCCAAAAACCCTGCAAAGCAACACATGGGAAACATATTATTGGCTTGCCAACTCAAAAGGTAACACTAAGATACATGCACAATAGGTTTACAGATTAATTAGTCCTCTCCATAGAGATGCATGTGCTATAGGGAGTTGCAGTAACTGTGCCGCCTTATTGATGTGATCAATAAACAAAGACCACATGTCTAAAATGAGGCCATTTCTGAATCTGCCTCACCTCAAAGACTGTGATGGCAAAAGGATGAGCCAGCTTGTCCTCATTCACAAGGATGGTCTTTCTGTTTCTCCCATTCACATCTATGCTGGAGATGGAGTGGAGCTTCGAGTCTACCCAGTAGAGGCGCTGGTTGGCCAGATCTAAAGACAGAAGGTGTCAGAAGTGTCACATGACCAGAGGAACACATCCTTCCATTCATATGAAAGGGAGCAAGCCAAGCATAAAGGTAGTTCAGAACAGAGAACAAGACACACTGGCCAAGAGGCGTTGTAAGTTAGCGCTGTATCCCCAAATGCCTTTGATACTTGCAACAAACTACAGCTTACAGCTTTCAGATGAGAAGGGTTCCCTCCAAATCAGACTGCTCTGCTTTATTTAGACCCAAGGGCCGGCCCATTCCCAAGAAGGTGTTCTTGGCTTTTGGTCCGCTGGATTTCAGAAACATTTTATCCTAACAATTTCTCAAGAGTGCTTTTGGTTACTTGCCATTGTTTAGAACTCTGCCCCTCAAAAGCCAGGCCTACAAGGGGAAAAGGGGTGATTATCTGCACTCAAAAACCTAACTGATCACCTTTACTTTTAACAACTATATACAGTGGTACCTCGGGTTAAGAACTTAATTCGTTCTGGAGGTCCGTTCTTAACCTGAAACTGTTCTTAACCTGAGGTACCACTTTAGCTAATGGGGCCTCCCGCTGCCGCCACCGAGCAATTTCTGTTCTCATCCTGAAGCAAAGTTCTTAACCCGAGGTACTATTTCTGGGTTAGTGGAGTCTGTAACCTGAAGTGTCTGTAACCCAAGGTACCACTGTACTTAAAGGGTAATTCTCACTGCACCTTTTCTCCTGGTGCACGACCCCCAAAAACGTTTGTGAATCCAAGTCAGGAGCTTCAGATATTCTTAGGATTGGAGGTTGCTCTGTCCAGCCCTCCCCTCCTATCCTCTTAAATATGCTACACCTTGCCTGGCCCTTGTGTTTGTGAATGCGCTCCCTGACTCCACCACTACAACTGAGTCAGGGAGGATGACAGCACCGCCTAGCAGTGGGATGCTAATCCAGCCGCAAATGTGTTGCCTAAGAGAGCGAACTTTGTAGCAGCACAGAAGCAGGAAGAGAGAGATCAGTCTCGAACAAGCCCCACATTTGAACGAAAAAGCAAGTCCCTTTGGATCGAGAGCCAACAGAGCCTCGTCTTCCTCCAGTCTGCTCTTATTATTGTCTTGCAGAGCTATGGAGCTTACCTAGAGTTATTCCGTTAGGCCAAAGAATGCCTTCTTTCACCAGAGGGAAGCTGTCCACCCCATTCAGACCACTTTTGGCAATTTTCGCAGATGTGCCCCAGTCGGCCCAGTACATAAACCTAATATGAGGGAAAAACAAACACACAATTTAAGCCAACTCTCACAGAGCAACATTGTCCTTGGGGGAGTTGACTCTAAGCCCCTCCGCCTCAATGGACAGCAAACCTGGCAAAGCTCCCCCTTCTTTTTTAAATACAAATTTCTATTTGTTTTTTCAAATTAACATTTTACAGAGAGATATCAAACATAATAAAAACAAGATTCCTAGGAATCTTCTGGACTTCCATCCTCCCCTTTGTGGGTTCTGCTATTAATTATTTCCTACCGCATCTTTTAGAATACTCCAAATCCTTTACCTCTTCCATTATGTCCAGAATTCACCCTTATAAACTACAAGTGTTATTCCAATCCTACAAACAATTTTAACTGTTTACAATGGTCCTTAAGAGAAGTTATAAATTTTCCCCATTCCTTATTAAAATTTTGTTGTTCCTGATTTCTAACTCTTCCGGTCATTTAAGCCATTTCAGCATAGTCCATCAACTTCATCTGCCATTCTTCTCTGATAGGGACTTTATCTTCTTCCCATCTCTGGGCCAGTAACATCCATGCAGCCATGGTCGCATGCTTAGACTATGCATGTAGGCAAAGCCTCTCTCTTGCCCCCAAATGCCGTGCTTCTTTTGAACATGGAGAGCATCTTAAAGAAGCCACAGCCAGCACTATTATTTTAAAGTCAACATTGCCCTAAAATGCTGTCAGATCCACTGAGCAATCTTTGTATAGCCAGACCACTGGCCCATCCAGTTTGGCGCTGTCTGTGTTAGGCATGGGGACCTGGGGATTCCTCCAGATGTTATTGGATTCCCCAAATCTCATCAGCCCCAGACAGCATGGCTAAGAACCAAATAGTTGTAGACTTGTAACATCTGCAGAGCCAAAGGTTTGCCATCCTTTCTCTAAAACCCTGCGCAGTGAAAACACGAGTCTGTTCTCAGCCTAATCTGGAGATGCCAAGAATTGGATCTGGGATTTTTTGCATGCAAAGAACGTACATTGACCATTCCCCCTTACTAATCCACTGCTGAGGTCCCATCTCAAAGGTCAGCCTCATTCACACATATCTTTTGCCTCTCGCTAGGGCATGTCCCTAGAAACAAGAGCCTGGTTCCTCAACAGACTGGCAAATCCCCGCAGCGTCTCCAAACCATTTAGGGCGGCACATACCCGTGGACTGGATCCACCACGATGGCACACGGCTTGGCGTCAACTTCCTTGATCAGGGTCCTCCTCCTCAAGCCTTCACTGCTGGCCACCGAGATCGTGCCCAGGGCGGAGTCAGCCCAGTAGATGTTGCTGTGCACCCAGTCCACAGCGAGGCCATCTGGGTATTTGATCCCGCTGTCAATCACGGTGGCATGGTGAGAGTGGTTGTCTGCTTTGTCTATTGGAGTGCTGGAGACATCACAAAGAAAGGAAGAATCCCCATTGAAATGAAGGAAGGCGACAAAGGGAGCCATACTTCATGGGCTGCAGGATTCCTTGCAGGACTGGTTTTCTCTAAGTAGTAGTTGTGTTTTGGATCACATCTGTGCCCAGATGCGATTTAAAACGAAAGTACTACTGAGCCCTGCCAGTTCCATCCCGCAGTGCACACATTTCATCTGTTTTTACCTGTATATTTTTTTCTGAGAGCTGTCAGACCAGTAGAGTTTGTTGTTGGCTATTTCCATATCTAAAGCCACCGCGTTTTTGAGACGGGGGATGAGGCTGCTGTACTCGCTGCGGTCAAGAGTCATCTTTCTGACCTCGTGGCGATTGGTGAAGAAGAGATATGCAATGGTGCCTGGGGAAAGGAACAAGAAAAGGGATATTGGGAACTCGGTGGCTTTTAAACCTGCTCTCTCAGCTTCCAGAAAGCAACTAAGCAGCTCCAAAGGTCTCCGGGAAGAATTATTACAATTCAATAAGTGGATTTTCCCAGCGCCCAAAGTTCACGAAATAAATAGTTGTTTACTACACATTCCAACTGTCCATGCACTCAAGTCATTTCACAAGTCAGGGTGGATAAAGATTGTTTTTTTATTGGATTTTTTAAAATTTAAATCAGATTTTTTAAAAAATAAAATGCTTTTGGAGGAAAATTCTTTCTAAAGATAGTTTTCTGTTTAAGTTACATTATAGTCCAAAGGCTACTCATCAGGAAATAAGGATTTGTTTTAAGGTTTTCATGTGTGCTAAAACTAGTCGAAGGTGTGTGGTTTTTTAAAAATAAATGTTTAACTACATCAGTTAACGAACATGGATACATATGCTATAATGTTATTGTTTTAGTTAAATAAATTGTTGAAATTGGTATTAAGGAAATGATTATTATTCTCCTTCCAATAAAGTACAGCATAAAAGTTGTCCAAATATAAACAGTTAACTTACTAAAACCTCACAATAATTTCATAATTATCTGTCTATGTATTTCTAACAGTATAACCAAGTCAGTAATGTTTGATATAACTGTAAAAACTACTCTGAAAATTTATTATTCCAAAAATGAAACTTTCATCTGGTTGTAGATATTATTATACCAGCAAGAATGCCTTTCTGTAAAAATTTGATTTAAATCAAGTCTTACTGACTAGTGATTTAAATCGATTTGATTTAAATCAAACCCACCTTGTCACAAGTTTAAAAAGCATCTTACAATATAATGGACCTAATAAAAAGGAAGGGGGGAGGAAAAGAAGTAAATTTGGGTCCCCAAAATTACATTAAAAAGGAAGGAACTGCAAAAACAAGATTCTGGGGCTGGATGTATTCCCAGGTGAAGGACGGCTCCTGCAGGTAAGGTAAAGGTAAAGGTACCCCTGCCCGTACGGGCCAGTCTTGACAGACTCTAGGGTTGTGCGCTCATCTCACTCTAAAGTCCGGGAGCCAGCGCTGTCCGCAGACACTTCCGGGTCACGTGGCCAGCGTGACGAAGCTGCTCTGGCAAGCCAGAGCCGCACACGGAAACGCCGTTTACCTTCCCGCTAGTAAGCGGTCCCTATTTATCTACTTGCACCCGGGGGTGCTTTCAAACTGCTAGGTTGGCAGGCGCTGGGACCGAGCAACGGGAGCGCACCCCGCCGCGGGGATTTGAACCGCTGACCATGCGATCGGCAAGTCCTAGGCGCTGAGGTTTTACCCACAGCACCACCCCCGTCCCTGCAGGTACCCTAACATTTTTGCCACCACCCTGCAATGGTTACAGTAATACTCTAGTGTAGAGCACGCCCAAGACTTACCAATGGCTTTGCAGGCCTTCGTGGTAGGGTCAATCTGATAGCCTTCGTTACATTCACACTTATAGCTTCCTTTCAAGTTCACACAGATCTGGCTACAGGTATCAGGGTTGAGACACTCATCGATATCTAGGAAAATCAAGAGGATGATACTCATTGCCTGAAGTCAGTAATGTACGACAATACATTGGGTCTCCGAGGCTCAAGTCAGTTTTCTCTACTGCGACCAACCTGCTACTTGCCTGGAACCTCCCAAACAAAGAGGAGCAGGAAGTATCCCATAATGGTCTTGGGCTTTGAACTACTCAGATTTTTTCCACAGTGGCCACCACAAAAAGCATCAGCCTACAGTTCAATGACCAGGTCTATGGGATTCAACTTGACAGAGGCGCAAAAAATCATTTTATAGAACAGCTCGGGGGATCAAGTTACCAAGTTTGTCGCTTATGTGTAAGGGCAGAAAGGCACAATCGATTGTATCTTGCCTGCCTTTTTCTTACAGAGGTGGGACAACGCAAGGATTTGCCAATGGCATGTTCATCTACAACTTCAGAAGCCACAATCGCTGACATCCTTTCGGAAAGGCCAAATTTTTCAACCTGGGACTGTGGCCTCAGCTGGATGGACTTGGCCAGATCACCAAGCCTTGCTTTTCCCAAAGAAAACATATCACGAGAAACACCATGACCTCCCTGACTCCCATTACCTTTCAACCAGATGACAGATATGAATTACCGTATTTTTCGGTGTATAAGACGCCCCCAAGTATAAGACGAGCCCCAATTTTAAACTTAGTTTTTTGGTTTAAAAAAAAAACCTAGTCTTAAACACGGAAAAATACAGTAATTAGAGGTGCATTAAGAAAGCTGTTGTGGAAAGAGGAAGAAAACTTTCCCGTTTACCTTCACATTTTCTTTGGTTAATCAGCTGGAATCCTTCAGGGCATAAACACTCGTACCCAATTTTGAGATCGTTGCATATGTGGGAGCAACCACCCTTATTATCCAAACATTCGTTTGTTCCTGGAAGAGCAAATAACAAAGAGCATATAATGATGCTATTCTTAGGGAATGAATGAATGAATGAATGAATGAATGAATCTTTATTTGCGTCAGCCATCTGCCATAGCAAGAAAACAACAATACAATATACAAAGAATAGAAATAAAAAGTCAATGATATAAAATACATTTTGGGGTTTTGAATCAATAGTCAAATAGTGGATCTTATTCTGATTGCCCCAGCTAAAAACCTTGCAACCTTTGCTGTCACCTGCTCATCTTGATCTGCCAAGAGAAAGGACACTGTGGCAGTGGCTGGGTGACCCAGAATGGACAATAAAAGAGGGATGATAATCTCATTCCTCAAGTCTTTATAAAGAGTGCAAGGCAGAAGGGTATGCGCCACCGATTCAGGACTGCCATCTCCACAGGGACATAAGCGTTTTTCGTGTAGAATCTGTTGGAATCATCCCTCTAATATTCTTAGAGAAATTGCTTACGGTCCTAACGAGACTTGTATTAAAAAAAGAATATTGACACGCCCCCCCCAAAAAAAGATTAATCAAAGAATGCCATTTACGCAAAGGCCTCCCATCAGTGAGCATTTACGCTGGGTTAGGTAGGGTGGACCTTGTATATTGCAAGAACTTCAAGTTATTACAAATTCAAATAAAATGTGTATGGATTATTTTAAAAAAAATGACTGATATTATTGTTTCTAATTTGCATTTTATTTAACCGTTGTACTCAGTTGATCACATGAGATGTTGTGAATCACTTTTGGGCACAATTTTGTGGAAAAGTGGCGTGCAAATAAACACACGACGATGATAAATGTCAAAGACCAATGAAGAAGTCTGCATTGCAAATTTTGCCTCTGCCATGAGCTTGCCGGCGGTGGATGGGGAAAGCCATCACATCTAAAATATGGGGCTTGTAACAGGCTTGTGGCGAGGATTTCTGGCGCGAAGCACGTACATATTGCAATCGTGTCCCCATTTTGAGGGAGCTGCACCTCTGTGCTCAGCCTGGCAATTCCATGCTGTCTCTTGCAGAAATAGGAGCTCTAGAACTTCAAGTTACTTAAGATGTGCTACACTGGTCTTTCAACTTGGGGCTTCCCTGCAGATTTAAAAACTGCTGGGAAGGGTGAAGATTACCCTATCAGAGGCAACTTAGCAATTCATCACAAGAACTATGGCAGCAGGGAAAGCTTCTTCACAGCATCAAGATACAGAAGCTCTCCAAGGATAGGCAAATCCGAACTGGCAACACGGAGGAATGCAGCTCAGTCTCAGTGCTGGCGCAGGTCAATTCTTTATTGTGGCATGGAAGAAAAAAGCCTCTGGGTTTTTGACTCACAAAACAACTTCCCTACCACCTCTTGCACTTTGTAATAAACTTGTGTTTAGTCTGTTTCCACAAGATAACAAGCTACGTACGGGCTCATATCAGCTCCTGCTATTCATTACTGCAGCAGGGAACCAGTTATAGACCACGGCTGAATCTAGACATTTATTTTAAAAAATGCTGCAAAGATGTCTTTTTTAAAAATAGAGGGAGAGAATCTGCCCTTAGCTCACGATCGCTATCTAGTGTCACATTTGTATAATGCACTTAAAACGCTATAAAGGTAAAAAAGTAAAGGACCCCTGGATGGTTAAGTCCTATCAAAGGAGACTATGGAGTGCAGCGATCATCTCCCTTTCAGGCCGAGAGCTGGCGTTTGTCCGTAGAAGCTTTCCGGGTCATGTGGCCAGCATGACTAAACTGCTTCTGGTGCAACCGAACACCATGATGGAAAACAGATCGTACAAAAACACCATTTACCTTCCTGCCACAGTGGTACCTATTTATCTACTTGTGTTGGTATGCTTTTGAACTGCTAGGTTGGCAGAAGCTGGGACAGAGCAACGGGAGCTCACTCTGTCGTGGGGATTTGAAATGCCGACCTTCTGATCGGCAAGCCCAAGAGGCTCAGTGGTTTAGACCACAGTGCCAACCACGTCCCACATAATTTGCAGCTGTATAGCCAAGTCCCAGATGTACATCACTTTCATAGAATTGTAGTGTTGGAAGGGACCTGAAAGTCCAAGCCAGAGGAGATGCAAGGCAGCCTTCTTACAGCACACCAACAGAGACAAGTATTAAAAATTCTTACGGCACACACAAGAACTACCCACACTGGAAGAATGGCAGATGAAGGTGATTGACTATATGGGACTAGCCGAGATGACTGGCAGAATCCGCGACCAAGGAAGAGAAACGGTGGATGAAGATTGGAAGAAATTTAAAACTTATCTTAAAAATTATTATAAGATTAATGAATGTTAAAAAATGTCAAGGGTAATGTAAAAATCTGGATTACAGCTGTAAATGATTGGGTAAAATAAGAAGAAATAGAAAAAAAAAGTTTAAAAATTGGCAGAAGTAAGGGGTTGCTGGAAAAATTACTAACTAGAGATGCAGAAAAGGGAGGCATGGGGAAGTCGGTGAAAGAGGGTAAATGAAAAGAGGGTTATGAACCTATACGTGTTTTATATGTTGTGTTTGTTTTTGTATTGCGTTGTGTATGTTTAAAAAATTTATGTTGGAAAACCAATAAAAAATTTATTTAAAAAAAAAATTCTTACGGCACTCCTTGAGGGGCTCATCTGACCAATCCCTGCAGTCTTTCTTCGCATTGCAGACCTTGTCCATAGTGATACATTCTCCAGAATGGCACTTGAATATGTTTGGTCCTTCACAGGTTGTCACTGTTGCAAAATTAAGAAAGCACGTTTTTAATTGCATTTCGGTCCAATTTCCTTTTCAGTAGCCCTGGGAAAGCTACTGTAAGCTTGAGGTAGAGTCTAGGAAAGCTTACAACACTTGCTTGGGAATAAGCCCCATGGAACTGAGCCAAGCAAGGATATACAGGGTCTTGGGCAGTCAATCCTTCAAAACGCACCCCACCTTCCCTCTGGGTTGCTGAGCTAGTGTCGGCTTTCGGACCTCAGCAAAGTCTTCCCTTCTTCACAGGGAAGAAATAAGAACCTAATAGGGGAAAGCTTCGCAAGAAGGGCGGCTGTTCTGAGATCCTGCTTCTAAATCCAGTTGTTTTAGAGTGCAATCCTAGCAATATCTACTCAGAAATAAGTCCAATTTAACTCGTGGCCTTACTCCCAAGCAAACAGGTTTAGCATTGCAGCAATTCTGGAAGTAAACGCCATTAAACACACTATGGCTTGCTTTCATGTAAGCATTAAAAGGCTGGGGCTGCAAATAGTCTGTCCTGTTTATTTCCATGTTCTGCAACTTGATCCTATGCTTGTATATTGGGAAGCAAGATTAAATGGATAGAATATAGCTGGTCTTCTATATAAGCACAGGGCCTGTTGCCTTAGGATCACTGCTGAAACTTACAGGTGGGAAGAAAACAAGCCCTAACTGGTTCCTAAGTCCAACAGTTAAAATAGCTTCTAAGGTGAAAAAAGCACCAAGCCAAAAAGAGGAAAGCAGTGTGAGGAGAGAAGCAAATTCTTCTTCTGTTTGCAAACTCTGCTCAACATTAACAGCTCAAGAGCTGCACTGCTGTGTAAAATGTTACATATGTGAGAGCCAGTGTGGTGTAGTGGTTAAGAGCGGTGGACTCGTAATCTGGGTAACCGGGTTCGCGTCTCCGCTCCTCCACATGCAGCTGCTGGGTGACCTTGGGCCAGTCACACTTCTCTGAAGTCTCTCAGCCCCACTCACCTCACAGAGTGTTTGTTGTGGGGGAGGAAGGGAAAGGAGAATCTTAGCCACTTTGAGACTCCTTAAAGGGAGTGAAAGGCGGGATATCAAATCCAAACTCTTCTTCTTCATATAAAAATCAATCATCTCTCAGATTCTTATAGCAGAAACCTGATGCTTGCTATTAAATGACTTTCTGGGGGTTATTTTTGTCCCACAAATGCCACGATACTGTAAATGGCACCATCCCATTTAAGCAGACAGAAATCTTAAGGAGATTTCTCGACAGTCACTGAGCAGACAAGAGAATATGAGCAGATTAAAGGATCTTTACTTGAACAGGAAGAATTTCCAAACTAAGCGCTGGGATGATTAAACTGAGTAAAACGTCTTAATTTAAATGGGGGGGGGGGAGAAAGAGAGAGCTTTAGATCTCATTTTAAGGGTGTGGCCTATAATCGGGTTGATGTAGTAGTTGTCACAGCAGTGCTGGCTCAAGCCAGGCTTCAGATCTGCCCTAGGCCCACAAAACCTGTCTGGGTTACGTACCGTTGACACAGCCAACCTCGTCACTCCTGTCTTTGCATTCAATCTCCTTGTTACACTGCAGGCTCCCATGGATGCAAGTACCATCATTGCACTGAAATTCATCTGGGCGGCATGTGACTTTAGCTGGGGGGGAGAGAGGAAGCAGAGACTTAGAGAGAGCCCCACTATGATGATTTTAATCACCCAACAGCGTAACTCTTCACAGTGTAGAGTTTAATATGATTCCACGTCACAATAGCTGCCCATGTTGGGAAAGGCATCCCAACAGCGTGCGAACTGCTGGCCCTAACTGTGGGCAGCAGTGAACAGAAAGCAGTGAGCGCCATGACTGTACCAAGTGCAAAATGATGCACATCCACCTTAACTTCTCATTTATCCCCTACAACAATTCAAATTGTTGATGCTGACCTTTAAAGCCCTAAACGGCCTTGGCCCAGTGTACCTGAAGGAGCGTCTCCACCCTCATCGTTCAGCCTGGACACTGAGGTCCAGCACCGAGGGCCTTCTGGTGGTTCCCTCACTGTGAGAAGTGAGGTTACAGGGAACCAGGCAGAGGGCCTTCTTGGTGGTGGCGCCCGCCCTGTGGAACACCCTCCCACCAGATCTCAAGGAAATAAACAACTATCTGACTTTTAGAAGACATCTGAAGGCAGCCCTGTTTAGGGAAGTTTGTAATGTTTGATGTTTTATCATGTTTTTAATATTTTGTTGGTTGCCACCAAGAGTGGCTGGGGAAACCCAGCCAGATGGGCGGTGTATAAATTATTATAATTATTATTAATCCCTCCGGAAAGCAAATATAGGCACACTACGGTACCCAGAACTTACCACAGTCTGCTTCGTCTGAGTTGTCTGCACAATCAAAACCCCCGTCGCACTGCCATTTCTGATGGATGCATTCGCCACTTCCGCAGTGGAACTCCAGCGGAGAGCAAGGATTGTCCTTCTCCAGCTTCCCACAATGCTCGGGCGACTCATCCGACCCATCCTTGCAGTCCGCATCTTTGTCACAGGCCCAGAGCTTGGGAATGCACTCCGAGCTGTTGCAGTGAAACATTTCGGGGCTGCAGGTCGGGCCAGAGCAGCCTTCTTCGTCGCTGCCGTCCTCGCAGTCGCGGTCTTCGTCGCAGACAAAACTCAAAGCAATGCAGTTCCCATCTTTGCACTGGAACTCGCTGTCGGCACAATGTTTAGGGGCTGCAAGGGCAAAAGACAAGAACGTCAAGTCATGTTCTGTGCCTGCAGGCTGGCTGCAGCATGCTGCCCTTTTAAAAACAGCATGATCAATACACAAATGGCTTTTACCAAGTAACAAATGACTTATTATTTATTGAATTTATATACTGCCCTATACCCAGGGGTCTAGGGTGGTTCACAGAATAAACTCAAGATATAAAACCACGAAATACATAATAAAAATAAAAGCTACACAACCCAATAGCCCCCCCCCAAAAAAAAACACATTTTAAAAGGGAATAGGATGTAAATCAGATCAATCAAAGGCCTGGTTAAAAAGGAACATTTTTGCCCAGCGCCTAAAGGTATATAATGAAGGCACCAGGTGAACTTCCCTGGGGAGAGCGTTCCACAGATGGGAAGCCACTGCAGAGAAGGCCCTGTTCTTGTGTTGCCACCCTTCACACCTTTCAAGGAGGAGGCACATGAAGGAGGGCCTCAAAAGATGATCTCACGGATCAGGTAGGTTCATATGGAAAGAGGCGGTCCTTCAGGTACTGCGGTCCTGACTTAGGGTCATTACAGTCTAAACTGATTCATTTAGATCTTTCCCAACTGCCTTTCATTTAAAATTTCCAAGGCGGTTTAAAGGGAAGGACAGTGAGGGGTCTATACAAGCTACTGCAGCTATAGGCACTAGAACAGGCTTCCTCAGCCTCGGCCCTCCAGCTATTTTTGGCCTACAACTCCCATGATCCCTAGCTAGCAGGACCAGTGGTCAGGGATGATGGGAATTGAAGTCTCAAAAAACATCTGGAGGGCTGAGGTTGAGGAAGCCTGCACTAGAAGACAACAGATTAATCTCAATTGCTTCCCTTTGGTAGTTTTTTCTTAGTTCCCCCCCCCAAAAAAGACCCAAAAAGGGTTTGGAGGTCTGGCTGCTATATCTGTTTTCCTAGACTACCACAGGACAGAATAGATGAAGTTCTGTGCTATGGAAGCAACTCTTGAAAGGCAATGTGAAAGCTTTAATTGAGCGGCTACAGACAGGCAAAGAGAGAAGCACTTCTATTTGCCAATAAAGATTACTGGTCACACAGAGGCTCTAGGCTGCCAATTCAGTTACAGGCAATAGGCCTTGATGTAGAAGAACTGGTCAATTGCTTCAAATTTCACAGTGTTATTGCAGCATGGGTTTTTACAATGCTAGTCTCCAAACCCATCCTGAATCCAGAGAGGAGCAGAATCTAGGAGTTTTGCCCACCTTTTCCCGTCCCCTTGACCCTGCCCAACACTTTGGTAAAGCTCCATTACTGTCATAGTAAAGCCCACAGAGACCGACTTACGGCAGTTTTCTTCATCGGAGCCATTCTCACAATCAATCTGCGAGTCACACCGCCAAGACATATCAATGCACCGATTGATGCGGCCGCCACAGCTGAACTGCCCTGGCTCACAGGTCACGGACTCTGCAAGAGACAAGTCAGACGTTAAAATGCCACCTCAGTATCGCCAGCGTGGGACTGGGGCTCTGTGCCTGCTCTTGCATGGATGGCACAGAGCCACCAAGCGGTTATGGGGCACTACAATGTCCATTACAGGTCAGCCTCTGCTAGGAAGTCAGAAAAACAATAGTGTCAATGGGTAAGTGCAAGCTACAGGAAGGCTGTCAAGCTCACCTGTGCCAAAAGTCCAAGGCTCACATAACATGAAACAGAGTCCTCATGCCACATCAGCACACAATTGCCAAATTCCACTTCCACCCCCTTGTATTGTACATACAGTGGTACCTCTGGTTACGAACTTAATTCGTTCCGGAGGTCTGTTCTTAATCTTAAGCCGCTCTTAACCTGAGGTACCACTTTAGCTAATGGGGTTTCCCGCTGCCGCGCGATTTCTCTTCTCACCCTGGGGCAAAGTTCTTAACCCGAGGTACTACTTCCGGGTTAGCGGAGTGTGTAATCCAAGGTACCACTGTATTGTGACTGGGCCAGGGGCAGAAGAGAGGTGCAATTTTCTTCCTGTTGCACCCAAACACAGCAAGTGGATGCATTCCCCCTACTTCTGGCAGGATTTTTGCACCCCTCCCTTGGGGACTTTAAAAACCCCCACAGGACGCCCATGCATCTCCACTCAACCCTCTAATACTAAACCATCTGGGATAAAAACAAATGTTGCTGTTGATCAGATTTATTCTGCTTTGCCTTAGGGCGTTTGCACACAACAGACAAAGCAATGTATTCATTTCTGCTCCCTTGGCAATCCCCTGGACCTTGTGAATAGCTGTTTCCTAAGGAACTCATTGGGATGCGGGTGGCGCTGTGGGTTAAACCACAGAGCCTAGGACTTGCCAATCTGAAGGTTGGTGGTTCGAATCCCCGTGACGGGGTGAGCTCCCATTGCTCGGTCCCTGCTCCTGCCAACCTAGCAGTTTGAAAGCATGAAGTGCAAGTAGATAAACAGGTACCGCTCCGGCGGGAAGGTAAACGGTGTTTCTGTGCGCTGCTCTGGTTCGCCAGAAGCGGCTTAGTCATGCTGGCCACATGACCTGGGAGCTGTACGCCGGCTCCCTCGGCCAATAAAGTGAGATGAGCGCCGCAACCCCAGAGTCGGCCACAACTGGACCTAATGGTCAGGGGTCCCTTTACCTTTAAGGAACCCCTACTGCAAACAACTCCTGGCTCAGACCCAAAGTTGTCACTTCTCAAGCTCCTTGGGGGCAGCCAGGACAGGAAAACCAGAAACCCATAAAATAGGTAATACTCTCTAATGCATCTGGAAAGGTTAACTCTCGACTTTGAGGGGGAATAGCAGAAAAATATCAGAGGACTGCTATGACACATAGCAGCAGCACTGTTGCATTTATAAGGATCAATGCTTGCTTGGCTCGCTCTGGACTGCAAGGGGGTGGGGGGTGAGAAAAAAAATGGCCGCCATTCTTGTTATTCCTTTCTTATGTCTGAACAGAAGCAGGTTGCTGACCAAGAGATGCAGAGGTCATTGCAAAGACCTTTCGACACCAATCCATTTGACACAAAAAGAAGGCTTGAGGCACCTGAACCAATCTCTCATGACTTTCAAGGCGCCCCAAGACACTTTGTTGTTTTGCTCCAATGGACGGGCATAGAAGCTGATCTAATAAATCCACTGTTGCTTCGAGTCAATAGCACATAGCTCACACCTCAAACGCCCAATGGAAATCCATCTGCCTAGCATTTAAGACATGATGTCCCATGGTTTAGAATTTTCAGTGTGGTGATGCAGCTCAAAGTGGACTCCCTAGCTGCAAGGCTGCAGCCTCATATGTCGAAGTACGTCTGTTCCAAGGCAATGCATACCTGCCCCAGTGTGATTTAAGGTAGAAGGTAAAAAATAAAAAAGGTAAAGGACCCTTGGATGGTTAAGTCCAGTCAAAGGGAACTATGGGGTGCGGCGCTCATCTTGCTTTCAGGCCGAGGGAGCCAGCGTTTGTCCGCAGACAGCTTTCCGGGTCATGTGGCCAGCAGGACTAAACCACTTCTGGCGCAACGGGACACTGTGATGGAAGCCAGAGCGCACGGAAACACCATTTACCTTCCCGCCGCAGTGGTATCTATTTATCTACTTGCACTGGCGTGATTTCGAACTGCTAGGTTGGCAGGAGCTGGGACAAAGCAACGGGAGCTCACCCCATCGCATGGATTCGAACCGACGACCTTCCGATCGGCAAGCCCAAAGAGGCTCAGAGGTTTAGACAACAGCGCCACCCGCGTTCCCAGTAAGGTAAAGCTAACAGGTCTCTCCCCACACTTGGCTTTCAAAAATTCCTATTTCACCTGGCAGTTAAGTTAGTCACCCACTCTCAATCCAAGTCTTGCTTTCTTCATCTAGATCCCACGGGCGTGCGGAAAAGACTGCTCAAAGGGTTTAAGGAGGTCGGAGCATGATCTAGCCTGTTTCCCCAAAAGTAAGACATCCCCCGAAAATAAGACCTACTTCCAGTTTTGCCTCTCACTGTAATATAAGGCCACCCCGGAATATAAGGCCCCCAAAGCTACCATAAGGCATTGTACCGTATACAAGTAATAAATTTCCTCTTTTTTTTTTTTTTGTTCAACAATAAATGTGTACAGTGGTACCTTGGGTTACATACGCTTCAGGTTACATACGCTTCAGGTTACAGACTCCGCTAACCCAGAAATAGTACCTCAGGTTAAGAACTTTGCTTCAGGATGAGAACAGAAATTGTGCTCCAGCGGCGTGAGGCCTCATTAGCACCCATTAGTGGTGCTTCAGGTTAAGAACAGTTTCAGGTTAAGAACAGACCTCCGGAACGAATTAAG
Source organism: Podarcis siculus (assembly GCA_034642415.1). Classification (NCBI taxonomy): domain Eukaryota; kingdom Metazoa; phylum Chordata; class Lepidosauria; order Squamata; family Lacertidae; genus Podarcis; species Podarcis siculus. The sequence continues at coordinate 636,548 of JAXCMG010000049.1, read as the reverse complement.
TACTTAACCCAAGGTAACACTGTACCATATTCTTCTTCATGGAAAAATAAGACATCCCCTGAAAATAAGACCTAGAGCATCTTTGGGAGCAAAAATTAATCTAAGACACTGTCTTATTTTCGGCGAAGCAGGACACAGGACTAGAAGCCCTTAAGCGTTCCAGTACTGGCAGGGTCAAGGAAAACCCGGAGTGTTTCCTTACACGCACACAGAGGTTTTCCCTCAGCTCCCTCCTGCGTAGGATGATTTGGGAGAGGGGGCGGGGAGTGAATAATAGTCAACTTACTGCAGGCATCCAAGGATTCATCAGAGCCGTCCTGGCATTCAGCCTTGCCATCACATATCCATTTGTAAGGGATGCATTCGCCATTCCCACACTGGAACTCCTTCCTCGTACACTTCTCCACACCTGCAAGAGAGAAGCAAGCAACATCCTTAGCCGCCAGAAAGGCCAGTGAAACAATGATCTCATAGGCTCTCCCATTGCTGTAATCAGAGTGTGAATTGCACCAACATAATAGCTTGATAAGAGCCAACAAACTGAAGCACAACCCTTGATAAGCTTGAGGCACAGTTTGTGGTTGGCTCCCTGGAACAGACGCAGCAGCGTCTCAAATTTCAGTGGCGCCCTCTGCGACGCCAAACTCTAACACACACCCTGCCTCTCGCCTGCCGTTGTGCGTCGCAACAGCGGCGCCAGTCGAGGTGCCCCAGAGATTCGGCACTTGGTGCAACCAAACCAGTCATACTCCCTGAGATCTGCCTTTGCCAGATGGCTAGGAGGTTGTCTGCTCCTGATGGGGTTACTCTCTGTCTAAAGGAGTAGGTATGTAGCTTGGGGCTAGTTCTGGATCCTTTTGTGTTGCTTGAGTGTCAGGTGGCCTCAGTGGGGCAGAATGCCTTCCACCAGCTGCACCCCTATTCGGACAGCCTAACTTCTGCCATCTATGCTCTGGTAACCTCTAGGTTAGATTACTGCAAAACATTATACGTAGGGCTGCCTCTGGAGACAGTTCAGAAGCTTCAGCTGGTGCAGAATTTGGCAGCCACGTTGCTCACTGGGGAGCCAAGACGGTTTGAGCATATTGCACAGATCCTGGCTCAACTGCACTGGCTGCCAATTTGTTTCTAGGCCCAATTCAAAGTGCTGGTTTTGGCCTAATATGGCTCAGGAAAGCAATACCTCAAGGACCAACTCCCATCATACAAACCCTGCAATCATCACCTGAGGCCCTTCTTCATGTGCCTCCACCACAAGAAGTCCAAAGGGTGGCAACACAAGTGGGCCTTTTCTGCAGTGGCTCCCCATTTGTGGAATGCTTTCCCCAGGAAGGCTCACCTGCAGCCTTCATCATACACCTTTAGGTGCCAGGCAAAAACATTTCTCTTCAACCAGGCTTTTGGCTCATTAACATCTTATACTCTTTTAAATGTGTTTGTGATTTTTGGCTGAAGGGCAGTACAGTCGTACCTTGGTTGCTGAATGCCTTGGAACTCATACGTTTCAAAAACCGCAAGTGAGTGTTCCAGTTTTTGAACAATTTTCGGAAGCCAAACAGGAACTTCCTGCAGCCAATCAGAAGCTGCGCTTTGGTTTCCAAACGTTTTGGAAGCCAAACCAACTTTCGGAACAGATTCTGTTCGACTTCCAAGGTACGACTGTATACAAATTTAATAAATAGTAACAGCAGAAATAATCACGACAACAATACAACAAGCAATGTCTTCATTGTATTGTGGGATAACCCAACTCTACACTACAAGAACTCAGACTTGGACTTCTTCGCAACAAGAAGTACACTACTAATATGTAGCTACAGACAGCGACCACCACTTCCAATTTTAGACATGAGTGTTTAAAGAAAAGACAATCCAGCTCCGGTCACTTCAGATAAAGGGGAAATACCTTAAACACTCAAATAAAGAATGTAAACTCATTCTGCAAGATGAGCCTCTTTAGAAACTTGACAGTTTCCAGAAAGGAGCAGGGAAGATAAGCTCTCTCGTGCAGCTAACATCTTAAAGAAGATTTTGCTGATTGTGATGTGAGCTTCAGAGCAGCATGTCCGGCAAAACATGCTTCTGTGTTTCAGAGGCTGTTTTTTAAATACCTACTTACGGTTGCAGGTAGACATGGCAGCAAAATAAACAGCTGGCATGGAGAAGCTGTGTACATTTGCCCTGCCACGTATAAAGGTTTCAAACATAACTACCAGGAGCTGCAAGCTTTTTTACGTGGAAATTGTAAAATTTAACCAGACACTCCAATTTGGGGCCATCCTGACCCAATTATCATAAAAAATTAACCTGGCCCTGGGCCCCTCTGATCATCCTATTTCACAGGGTTTTTGCAGGGAATCATCAAAGGGGCTAGAATCAAAGTGATGATATTGCTGTATCTCACCCATGGACATCCCTAGAGCCCACAAAAATGACCTTGTATATAAGGTAAAAGGTAAAGGGACCCCTGACAGCTAAGGCCAGTTGCGAACAACTCTGGGGTTGTGGCGCTCATCTCACTTTACTGGCCGAGGGAGCCGGCGTTTGTCCGCAGACAGTTTTTCCTGGTCATGTGGCCAGCATGACTAAGCCGCTTCTGACGAAACCAAAGCAGCAAACAGAAATGCAAATTTTCCTTCCTGCCGGAGCGGTACCTATTTATCTACTTGCATGCTTCTGAACTGCTAGGCAGGATCTGGGACCGAGCAATGAGAGCTCACCCCATCGCGGGGATTCAAACCGCCGACCTTTTGAGCGGCAAGCCCAAGGCTCAGTGGTTTAGACCACAGCGCCACCCGCGTCCCGACCTTGTATTTAGATGTTATCTAAAGGTGGGGATGGGAATTATGAACCCCTGAAGAGCCATTGCCAGCTAGATGGACCAATGATCTGACTCAAGGCAAGGCAATTCTGATGTTTACTCAGAAATAAATTCCGCTCATCCGCTGGGGCATATTTCCAACTGGAGATGCACATAACCAAAGCCGTTGCATAAGTGATCTTCCTTCACACATCCTTGCATGTGTGCATACTTTGCCTATGAGCAGATGTAATTCTCGGTGGGCTTCATGGCGAAAGGTTCAGAACTGTGCCTTTAGCTCTGTTTCGTTGAAAACCAGCAAGCTATAATCCTTAAAACAGGATGCACGGCTCAGGAAACATGCTTATTTCAAAACGAGGAAAACTAATTAAACTGGTTACTCTCTTTTTAGGCGATTTAAATCCATTCGCTTTGCGCAAGGTTTTCTGCCAGTGTCAGCAAGGCAAGTAGGGGGGAGGAGGAGATTCAGTCGAGATATTGGCCCTCCTCCTCTCTCCACCCTCCGCTATTAGCATAAGACAGAGAATTGACAGGCTGATGGGAGGTCCCAGCACTTTTACTGCTTTCAAACGGGTATTTGCACAGGACTCTTGCTCAGCAAACAGCTCTCTCCACCAGCAGAGTTAAAAAGAACAAACAAGGATATCCTCTCTAGAAGCAGCACACGCAACCATATAGGGACACACCCAGTTTTATCACTAATCGGGCCTCTCCCATTTTGCACTTTTGCCAGAGACAAAGGATTCTGAAAGAGAGAGAACCATTTCACACATCTGCATTTAAGCCTCAGCTGAAATACAAGAGTGGTTTGGGGTTTTTTGGGTGGGTTATTCAAAGCACCTGCATGCTTGATCCTTCCTCTTCTTATTTATCCCTGGTGCTCAGATACAGACCAATTTTGTGCAACATAAAAAAAACAAACATCCAGCTTGCCTTACATTTGAACGGCATGTGCTGAATGTTATCTAAATCTAAATCGTTATCTGCAAATGTTTGTCCTTTATTGAGGAGATGTAGGAAAAGAGAAAAGGTCAACAAGAGAAAGCCTGAAAGAATTTGCTGCAACTGTTTGTCAGAAACTTTATTAATAAGGCAAATAGGTCAGGGCAAGCATAGTTAAACATCCACACTGATCTAGAATTTTTTTTAGGGGTGGTTGGCTTTTGCTGCCCAACTCCCCATGGGACTCTGAGTCCCATAAGTCTACGATGGGTCAGAGATGAATAGATGGAGGCAGGAAGCCACGAAAGCAAGGCAAATCTTCATTTTTCTTTGGCAACAGAGTTCCCTCTCCTGGCGAGGAGGCAAGAGAGACCCAGAACCAAGAAGAAACTTTTCTTTTAAGGGTTTCCGGGAGAAAAAGGACATCCCATCTACAAACAGAAATTACATCACACCTAAGGTGAGGTCACTGTGGCTCACACAGGCGATTTAGGGGGGCGATTTAAGGGGCGATTTAGCAAGTTTCACAGAGTTCCAGGCAGTTTGCACAAAACATTAGCATTTGATAAGACAATTGGCATCCCTCAATGCAGAGCATCTGGGCAAAAAATGACAATTAATACAAAGGAGGTTCATAGATATAGGAGAGGAATCCTTTCAGGAACTTCTCAATTGCTATCTGCCTCTGTGTTCTCAAGCAGGGGAGATTAAGGAGGGAGAAGAAATATTGAGAGTCATTAGGTGAGTCAAGATGGCTTTTGGATTGCTCTCCTGTAGTATTTTAGACATGTGGTTTATATACTTATATACAGTGGTACCTCTGGTTACGAACTTAATTCGTTCTGGAGGTCCGTTCTTAACCTGAAACCGTTCTTAACCTGAGGTACCACTTTAGCTAATGGGGTTTCCCACTGCCGCGCGATTTCTCTTCTCATCCTGGGGCAAAGTTCTTAACCCGAGGTACTACTTCCAGGTTAGCGGAGTCTGTAACCCGAAGTGTTTGTAACCCGAGGTGTTTGTAACCCAAGATACCACTGTATGTGCAATTATCTTGTGCAATTACCTTGTGCAATTATCAACATTTATTCTATATTTGAGACCTTTGAATTCCTATAAAAATATGCAGCCTCATCCAAGAAAAGATGTTAAGAATAGCTAGAAACTGAAATCGGATGCCTCTCCCATGCCCCAAATACCACTTGGGAGCCAGGCACCATCAGTGGCAAAGCCCACCGAGTGCCTCCTTGCTCACTTGCCCCATTAACACATCCTTTCTATAACTTTTTGGCTGGACCACAGTCAACACCTGCATTGCCTCACAGGTTGAACAAAGATGGCAGGAGACAGGAAAGATGGAGGGAGGGGAGCTGCGACAGAGAAGGTGCTGGAGGGAATACGAGAGAGATGATAAAGGGCCAGGTTTGTTTTTTGTTTTTTTAAATAAGGCCCATATTTTTAAAATAGCAATGCAACTAGAAATAGTAAATGGAGGGTGCAGGAGAAGGAAGCTGTTCCAAGAGAAAAATGGTGTAGGGAGCAGGGAGGAAGGGTGAAGGAAAACTAAAATGGAGAGGCAGAGTTAAAATACACCCAAAAACCAAGGTCTGTGCACATATATGGAAGATGAGTTCGTCGCCAAGAGGAAATTGTTGTGGGAAAGAATTTAGCAACTTCTAAAGAGGGATTAGATATGAACAGAAGAATGACATCAGTAACGTCAAGCTGCTTGTGCCAGTCACCACTTGCCACCATTTCATGAATGGCTCTGCCTCTGCGCCACCATTTTGCGATTGGTGGGCCTCAGGAATTTTCTGTCCTCTTAACCGCTTGAGGGTAATGGGTTTTGAGACCCCTGAACTCTAGCAAAGACTGAAGTATCAAGGATAATTATTCAATAATTTTGAACAAGCAGAGTTGGCAGCTATAGTACCAAAATGCACTCCTAAATCCAGCCATTTATCCTTAATCTCAGGGGAAGGAGAGAAATCCTGTTAGATTATGCTTGGCTCTCAGGTCCATCAGGGAACTGGATTGGAAAACTCGAGGGAGTTGTAGGAACAACTTAATTTGCACATATTCATGAACAGGGGAAGCACAGTCTTGTTAACATGAAACGTAAAACATCTGGGCCTACCCTTGAAACATTACTGTGGAAAACCCAAATCCACCCGGCCCTGTTTTTATTTGGTTGAAATTTATTTCCAATTCTGCCACTTCTTGGTCCCCTTACATTTTCAAAGTCTTCTCCTTGCATACAGACCGGGAACTTTTCCTTACACAAATGGATGCAAGGGTCCTCGGTTACTTTTAAAAGCCCACAGACTAAAACTCAGGAAATTCATGTGGCCCATACATAGTTGGCTTTTTATGCTCGTTTCCCCCCTTTTCTTTTTTAAAAGCGTACCAGAGTCATGAGCTTCGAGTTGCATTGATCACAAGGTGACAGTAAATGAAAACAAAAAGAGGTTTCTTTCTGCTAGAAGGTGACCCCGGGCTGTTGTCCGACCACAGCAAGTCACCCAATCCAAGTCTGGAAGTTTTCAGTGGTTAGTGGTGTACTGGGCATGGATGAGCTCAAATATCACCTGATCTAGCCTCAAAGCTGTTGTAAGAATGAGTCAAGAACATACAGCATAGGCACCTACGGCCCCCGATTTTAACCACGGGTAGTGGAAGAGATTTGAATCCAGGGAAGTACAGTTAGGATTCTAGCCTCCAAGAAGTAGCAAAAGCACCAATATGTTGCCCTACCCAAAGCGACACGGTGGTACCTTGTTTGTCGAACTTAATCCATTCCAGAAGTCCGTTTGACTTCCAAAAAAGTTTGTAAACCAAGGCGCAGCTTCCGATTGGCTGCAGGAGCTTCCTGCACTCAGTCGGAAGCTGCAGAAGCAGCGCCAGACATTCAGGTTCCAACGAACGTTTGCAAACTGGAACACTCACTTCCGGGTTTGCAGCATGCGGGAGCCAAAACGTATGAGTACCAAGGCGTTCGACAACCAAGGTACGACTGTACAAGCTGCTAACTATGAAGTATCGCTCTTGACAACAAATGGCTGGAGTATGCATCATAAGAGGTCAAACCAACCTCTCTACCTAGGACACATAACATGCAAGCAGCGGGGTAGGATGTTGCAAACAGGCAAACAGGAAGGCCACACCATTTACGATGGTCTCTGCATCACAAGGTGGTTTGGGCAGGGCAGATGGATCGGCATTCCTGCTGCTTCTTCACAATTACCCATTTCCTCCTTTGATTCTAGGGCAAGCAACATTCCTCGGAGGGTTGAGAGAAGGTTGACCAGGAGCAACTTGCAAACATTGATTGCTGCTCAGGATGAAGGTGGGAAAAGGGGACCTGTTAGTGCAAAAACACCTGGGAGGCACCAGACTGGGGAGGACTTAAAGAGAACGGTTTCGTCAGAACTCCTATTGTTCGTAAAGAGGAAGCCATGCTCTGGGAGTCGCACCTTAATATTACCAGAATGGCGAAAAGGGGTTTCAAAGTGGAGCTTCACTACAATGTCCAACAACCTCCTTTTGTAAACATGACTGAAGTTCACAGCAAAGTTTTTAAAGCAAATACCCAGGACGCAGCCAAACCTGGTGCTACCGTCCTTCAGAACTTTGCTCCCAAGGGGGCAGAAACGCCGTCCCTCAATAATTAACAGCTGCATGGCAGGAGATACACTGCCTTTCACATTAAAAGACAGACATGCAACTATCAAAACTTTGCATGGTGTTAAGCTTTTGGAATAACAGCAAGGATCTAGGTCACTCCTAATGGGAGTGATGCCATTCATTTCTACATCGGTTCGGCGTCTTGTATAACCAGTTAAACTTAAATTTTAGTTGCAATCAAGAACTGGCAAGACATCATAGGTTTCTTACACCGAATAGATGGAGAAGCTGTCTCTACACATGCAAATGTCTGCATTTGTTGGTTTGTACAGCTACAAGCATGCCACTCAGCTAACTGTGTACACAGGAAGATGGATTGTACACTTGTTGAATGTAATGTGTGAACATGCCTTATGAGCCCAGGAGGCTACACATCTTGCGCTCCCTTTGACACAAACTGAAACATTTCCTTCGCTGTCACATCGAGACACCAGCATACAGGGTTAGTTCAGGCTGGCGGAGGTGAAATTAGTGGAGGCCGATAGGCTGAAGGGTCCAAACAGAAACAAAACAGTCAGAGAATCCTTCACATTAAAGGAAGTTTAGCCCACGTTTGCCAGAGGTGCCTTCCCAAGCCGAGCCGAGAGGGTGTTTCTTTCTCCGACACCCATTGGCGGATTGCAAAGAAGCCGACAAATGGCCCGTTTGGCCCACAAGCCAATGGGGAAGCAGAGCGTGTGGGGAAGGGGAACGAATGGGCGAGGGCCGGGTAGCGGGTTGGCTGGACTTTGTGCCGCTGAAGAGCAGAGGTGCCTCCCTTTCTAACATGCACCTTCCGATAAACCCCACCCAACACTGACACTCGCTCCCCTGCCTATCCCTTCTTCCACCCGAGTATTTGCTACTTCCAAAGAGGCAAATGACACCATTGCATGTCCTGAGATCCATAGCCCTTTAAAAACAAAAGGGCTTGTGGTCATTCCTTTCCCCAGGTCTTATTAAAAGATGCAGACATGCATCTCTGCCATCAAACCATCATCGGTTTCCCAGACCTCCTGCCCATTTTCAAAAACACACAAGACACTCCGCAGTATTTCCAAACATTCTTGCTTTCCCCGCCTTGCCACACCCCACACCCCCAATATTGTTTTACACACAATCCCCTCCTAGTAAAAGAGTCCCATTTGGAGCCTAGGCTAGCAACCCTAATGCAGAGAGTTCCATGCATGTGTCTTCGCTTCTTCTCAAAATCAAGTTTTAACTACTTCTTTCCATGTGCATGCCTGACCCCTCCTTTGGGGGGGGGCAAGAAAAAAAAGATGTGCTTCATCACAGGGAAGATCTGTGTCTTTAAATGAGCAAAATGAAAGGAAATAACGAAAGGAGGAGCAAAATAATCTTGTGGGATCCTATCGAGAAATCATTTAAGAACCTCAACCTACCCCAGGGAAGGTTGCTCATTAACAGTAAAGGCTGCCAGGTAATAAATCATCCCTGGGGAGGGTATCTATTTCAACCAATATTATCATTGCTATTTATTAAATTTACAGTAGCAAAATGCAAAATACAAAATATAGTGGCACACACATCCCAGGCAAAGGCCCCCACCCTGAAGCCATTAAAGGGATGCTTTGGCTTGGGAGGTCTTGCTCCTGAAGGATGGATGGCAGGGAAGGAGCCGCCCTTATAAGCTCAGGGCGGGGCAAACAGCAGCAGACCCAGTCCTTCCAGTGGGCCCAGCCCTGAAACAGGTATGGGAGAGACATCAGACTCAGGTGGGGGGGGGGGGAGGAGGAAGAGGTCGGGCACCAGCAGCCCCTTCTAAGCTCACCAAAGTTCAGACCTGAGGAATCAAAAGCAGAGGATGCTGTAGGGTGGGCAGAACAAGGGGGGGGGGGCAAAGAAAACTATTTGTAGCCCAAGCATTCAGCTTCTGGTCGACACTATTTAGGAGCCCGATATCTGGGGAGGGTTGTTACTTGGAGATGCCCTTGTTTAGAACTCCCCCATTTAAAAGAAGCGGACTCAAGGGAGGGCTGCGGGGACCGGAGTCACAAAAAGGCACACACCCCCACCCAGACTTTGGAAGAAGAAAGCTGAGCCACGGGAGGACCGGCCTACCTCGCTGGGTTGTTGCGAGGGTAAAATGGGGAGCGGCAGGATGCGCGCCACCGAATGCAATAAAGTAGATAAATACATATATACATTTCCCTGGCCCCCGTCCCCGCCAGGCAACCCACCCACCCTTAACTGGGAAAGGAAGCCTTTTGCTACCTGATCTTCATTTAAAGAGCAACGTCCAGCCCTCTCGTTCTGCAAAGGGAAGGTCCCATATATATATATATACACATATATTGAGATCGGGATTAGGGCGCTTACCGTTTCCAGAAACTTGGGCGCAGAGCACGACCGCCAAGGCTAGCAAAGGCGTTTGCAATCCACCGGGACTCATCGTGGCTCCCTCGGGCTGCTGCTTGCTGCTGCTGCTTAATTTGCGCGTCCCTTGTCCTCGATCCCACCGGGAGAGTAAAGCAGGGAGACCCGCGGCGCGCAAACGGGGAGGCTGCCCGGCGATGGGTCCCTAAGCGCCGCTTCTCCGCACGTGCGCGCACTCGCCCGGCTGAACCAGATTTGTAGCATCCTCTCGGCGCGGCTCCCCCATTCAAGCGGCGCGGGGGAGGAGCTTCCAATGGGGTGATTTTCAAACCTCCCCAATTCAAGCGCGTGGGGGAGGAGTTGCGAACGCACCATGTGACGTCAGCGAGTTAACCCTTCTTTCCCCGGTCTTTCTCCCCACCCCACCCAAAGGGGGCGGGGTGGGGATATCCGCCTTGCTTTGCGCCCAGGGTGGGCGTGAGCGCGCGCGCGAGCGTTTCTCTTCCTGGTTTCACTCTATGCGCCTGATCTAGAAAATTAGGGGTGCTTGGCTTTTGCTGCCCTATGAAACTCCCATGGGACAGAGATGAAGGGATGGAGGCAGGATGCATCGAAAGCAAGCAGATCTTTATTTTTTTTCTGTTGCAACAGAGCTCCCTTCCCCTCCTGGCAAAAGGAGGCAAGAGAGACCCAGAACCAAAAAGAAACATCTCTTTTAAGGGTTTGCATTTTGGCATGGGAGGAGGAGGACGATCCCCTCTTACAAATAGAAATTACATCAGGCATAAAGCCAAGGGATATTGTTCCTGAGGATTTAGCAAGCTTCACATGGTTCCAGACACAGTTTGCACAAAACATTGGCATTTGATAAGACAACCGGGATGCCCATCGGACATCCCTCAATGCAGAGCATTGGGCGAGGTATAAATAATAAACTATTATAATTATCTGGGCAAACGATGGGAGGTTCGTAAGAACAGGAATCAATTCAGAAACTTCCCCTGATGGCGATCTGCCTGTTTTTTTGAGAAATATTGAGAATCTTTAGGGGAGCCAACATGGCTTTTGGATTGCTCTCCCGTACTATTTTAGACATGTAATTTATATACTTATGTATGTGTGCTTACCTTGTGCAATTATCAACATTTATTCTATATTTGAGACCTAAGAACTCCTATAACACGCCAAAACGCATTTGACACCTCCCTGCATTGCAGGCGGGCAAGATGACCCTGGGAGGGTCCCCCCTTCCAACTCGACAGTTCTGGGATTCTATCCCACCGCGTTTTGGGACGGAGAAAGGTGGGGCTCGGGCTCTGCTGTGAGAGAGGAGCTGCAGAGGCTGCTTCTTTTTAAACACAGAGGAAGGAGCGGCTCAGGGGGTCTCGTAATTTGCTCCGGTATGAATGGAGAGATCCTGCTTCAGTCTTGCAAGCGCGGCCGGAAAGAAAACCTTGCAGTAATGCAACGAAACTTTTAACACTGGCCGTCACTCACGATTGCAAGACTTTCGTGCTTTTTTCCTCACTCACGATTGCATGACTTTGTGCTTTTTGCACACTTCTTGAGCAGGGCAGTTAAAAAGAAGAAAAAGTACGCATGCCCTGTCAGTACTTAAGTGGCATAAAAGAATCAATAAATTAGAATGAAAACAAACCCAAAATGGCAACGCCTCCTGGCGCAAACAGGAAACAGAGACTGAAGCTGCTGCTCAACTACCAATCCGAATACGTTTGGGTGTGGACTACTACGGTTGAATCAGAATCACAGTTGGAAGAGACCCACCCGGGTCATTTAGTTCAACCCCTGCAATGCAGGTATCTTTCGCCCAATGTGGACTCGAACCCAGAACCCTGAGATTGAGTCTCAATGCTTTACAAACTGAGCTCATGCGGACAATGTCCAAATACAGACAAGCCATGAGTCTGCCTTCAGTGCCATCACTCCTGCCAAAATCTGACTGGCTTCATGATGTCAGGTAAAGGTAAAGGGACCCCTGACCATTAGGTCCAGTCTTGACCGACTCTGGGGTTGCGGCGCTCATCTTTCTTTATTGGCTGAGGGAGCCAGCATACAGCTTCTGGGTCATGTGGCCAGCATGACTAAGCTTCTTCTGGCAAACCAGAGCAGCACACGGAAACACCTTCCCACCAGAGCGGCACCTATTTATCTACTTGCACTTTGACGTGCTTTCGAACTGCTAGGTTGGCAGGAGCAGGGACCGAGCAACGGGAGCTCACCCCGTCGTGGGGATTCAAACCGCCGACCTTCTGACCAGCAAGTCCTAGGCTCTGTGGTTTAACCCACAGCGTGACTTATCGCCAATTGACTATGAGAGCTTCATATAGTGCAGATAGTCAATGTGGTGAGCCTTAGATATTTATTGTACTATGACTCAGTTGGCATGGCTGGTGGTCAGGGATTATGGGAGCTGTACTCCAACAATATTTGAAGGGCACCGTAATGTAGGGACACACACAAAGGAAAAAGAGAGGAGGGAATTGCTGTATTCCAAAATCAATATTGATCAATATAGCAGCAGCGCAGGAATTTTTTGATTCCTAATTGTAGTGAACCCAACAGTAGCCCAAGTGTTACCTAATTCATGGGTTCTCAAACGTTCTACACCCCAGGGTCGACTTCAGATGGCTGGAAATAACTGAGCCCCACCAGCCACAAAATGGTGCTGTAGGGGCAGAACCCATCACAAAATAGTGGCAGAGGGAGGCAGAGTCTGCCATTATCAGCGGGCAATTACTGACACCACTTTCTCTTGATATCTAATTTGTTGTTGTTGAGTCTTTTAGTCGTGTCCGACTCTTCGTGACCCCATGGACCAGAGCACGCCAGGCACTCCTGCCTTCCACTGCCTCCCGCAGTTTAGTCAAACTCATGTTGGTAGCTTTGAGAACACTGTCCAGCCATCTCGTCCACTGTCCCCTTCTCCTTGTGCCCTCCATCTTTCCCAACATCAGGGTCTTTTCCAGGGAGTCTTCTCTTCTCATGAGGTGGCCAAAGTGTTGGAGCCTCAGCTTCACGATCTGTCCTTCCAGTGAGCACTCAGGACTGATTTCCTTAAGAATGGAGAGGTTTGATCATCTTGCAGTCCATGGGACTCTCAAGAGTCTCCTCCAGCACCATAATTCAAAAGCATCAATTCTTCGGCGATCAACCTTCTTTATGGTCCAGCTCTCACTTCCATACATCACTACTGGGAAAACCATAGATTTAACCATATGGACCTTTGCTGGAAAGGTGATGTCTCTGCTTTTTAAGATGCTGTCTAGGTTTCTCATTGCTTTTCTCCCAAGAAGCAGGCGTCGTTTAATTTCGTGGCTGCTGTCACCATCTGCAGTGATCATGGAGCCCAAGAAAGTAAAATCTCTCACTGCCTCCATTTCTTCCCCTTCTATTTGCCAGGAGGTGATGGGACCAGTGGCCATGATCTTGGTTTTTTTGATGTTGAGCTTCAGACCATATTTTGCGCTCTCCTCTTTCACCCTCATTAAAAGGTTCTTTAATTCCTCCTCACTTTCTGCCATCAAGGTTGTGTCATCTGCATATCTGAGGTTGTTGATATTTCTTCCAGCAATCTTAATTCCAGCTAGGGATTCATCCAGCCCAGCCTTTCACATGATGAATTCTGCATATAAGCTAAATAAGCAGGGAGACAATATACAGCCTTGTCGTACTCCTTTCCCAATTTTGAACCAATCAGTTGTTCCATATCCAGTTCTAATACATCTACTGAAATGGCTAAAATTCTTTGTCATAGTGTTGTCCTTGTGGCAAGGAGTTCCAAAGCTCAGTTTTTCCTCAAGCCAAGTACAGACATTGGTTCTGGGGGTATTGCATGGGTAGCCAACATGGGGTTCTGCAACTCCCATCAGTCTGAGCCAGTATGGCCAATTTTCAGAGATTATGGGACTTGTAGTCCAACAATATCTGGAGTTGAGGGCACTATGTTTGCTACCCATGTATTTAGCTTCTCTATTTAGGCAGCATTTGCTGGTCCAGAGGCTCTAAGTGGAGAACGCTCACATGCTTCTCAAAGTATTTTTACCCATCTCCTGTAATTTCTTCTCCCATTCTCCTTTCACACTCAATTCGTATCTTCTTTCCATCACTCTGCCGCACCAGTTTCTTCCATCCCTCCTTCCTGGTCCCTTTACATTCATTTCTGCCTCCTGTAACAACCTTCCTCTCTTATTCCTTTCCTTTCTATTCCTATTTTATGAACTTAATAATTAATAATAATAACAAGTATTATTTGATACCATCTTCTGAGGCCCTCTTTCGTGTGCCTCCTCCTTGAGAGGTCCAGAGGGTGGCAACACAAGAACAGGGCCTTCTCTGCAGTGGCTCCCCATCCGTGGAACGCTCTCCTCAGGGAAGTTCGCCTGGCGCCTTCATTAGACACCTTTAGGCGCCAGGCAAAAGCATTCCTTTTTAGCTAGGCCTTTGGTTGACTTGATTGACATCCTATGCCCTTTTAAAATGTTATTTGGGGGGGGGGGTTGTTATTGAGTTGCTGCTTTTATTTTGATTATATATATTGTGGTTTTATATTTTGATTATGTTCTGTGAACCGCCCTGAGACCTCTGGGTATAGGGTGGTATATGAATTCAATAACAAATAAATAAATATTTTATCTCATTTTCAAATTTCCTTCAACAGTTCCTCTGCCTTTTCCCCTCAGAGAGTAAGTAGACCTTCCCTACCTAAAACTTCCCTTTACTCACCACCCAAATCCTATGGTATGGCTCGTGAGTCAAGCAAAGAGGAGGCACACAGTGTCCGAAGGCCCGCTGTTTATAAGAAACACAAAAGAGGAAACATCATTCGAAAAGATGATGGGGACATGATGAAGTTCCTGTTTGTTTTGTACTGTGGAACATTCATTTCGAGATTTCGGTAAACGTAAGCCACAGAGGAGAAGCTTGCTAAATAGCTCGGGGCCAAGGAGATTTACTCAGATGGCAACTCAGCTGATATCAGTGAGACTTACTCCCATGAAGTGTGCTTCTAAGTAGACACGCGCAGGATTGTACTGTAAGGCTCCTGAGTGGAAGGAACAAAGGAGGTCTTAGCATACTTTAGCAAAAACGCATAATACTTTTGCCACTGTGGTTAATAGAAGCTGCACATAAACTATATGTTCCTCTCCATGTAGTGCCTATTGATAGATTACTCACAGAGCATCATCAGAGTTTAGGAAAGGGCATGACTCTTTTTGAAAGCGTAGATCACAGTGTACACTAAGGTCCTTGAGCAAGGACCAAAAAAAAAAAGTCTTTCAGTGTCTATTTTTGAACATCATGTAGCCAGCCTCCAAATTAAAGAGGAAAGAGATTTGTTCGGTTGTCATACACAACTAGACAGACACACAAGCAAAGGCCGGCACAGCTGGTTGATCTCTGGATGTATCAAAGGTCCACATGGTCCACTCAAGGCTCAGCCACACATCCTCAAAAAACAGTTTTTAGCCTGGTTTTTTGGATGAGGACAAGGGACCACGTGTCATTCCCACCGTTCTGCTCACATTTCAGATGTCCTGGAACAAAAAACCACTTTTCTCTTAACAGCGAGTAGTGCAAAAATGATTTTTAGTACCTTAACATGACGGTTCCCCATTAATATATGTTCATTGTATCACAATTCTTGCCTTTGTCCTGGATTTTCCCTGCTTCTGCTCTCTACCTCCCCAGGCCGCAGTGTTTTCCTTATATCTCCCTGCCTCCATTATCTATCTGCTGTTAGTTTCCAGTGCTCTCTCAGTCTCCTCTTCTGCCATGGAATTATTTGCACTCAATATGCCTTGCTTTTGAGTAGGAGGCGAGTGAGCCTTGCCCCAAAGATATTGCCTCCTACATTGCATTGCCATCTAGAAAAGGAGGAAAGCAGCCTTCCCACAAGAAACTGTGTGCAAATTTAGTTATCCAATTTAGCGCAATCTTAGGCAGTTTACTGTGAAGTAATTCACACTGTAGGGACGCGGGTGGAGCTGTGGGTTAAACCACAGAGCCTAGGACATGCCGATCAGAAGGTCGGTGGTTCGAATCCCCGCGACGGGGTGAGCTCCCGTTGCTCGGTCCCTGCTCCTGCCGACCTAGCAGTTCGAAAGCACGTCAAAGTGCAAGTAGATAAATAGGTACCGCTCCGGCGGAAAGGTAAACGGGGTTTCTGTGTGCTGCTCTGGTTCGCCAGAAGCAGCTTATTCATGCTGGCCACATGACCCGGAAGCTGTACGCCGGCTCCCTCGGCCAATAAAGCGAGATGGTCGCCGCAATCCCAGAGTCGGTCACGACTGGACCTAACGGTCAGGGGTCCCTTTACCTTTACCTTAATTCACACTGTAGTCAGGGCTTCCTCCCAGGTAAGCGTGCATGAGGTTGCAATCTAAGTTTGTAGGCTTACAGGGAAGTAAGTGTCACTGAACACAGAAGGACTTGATTCTGAATAAAGATGCAGAGGAGAGCCCCGAAAAAAAACAGTAATCTCAACTCCAGTTTCTTTAATCGAATACAGTGGTACCTCAGGTTACAGACGCTTCAGGTTACAGACTCCGCTAACCCAGAAATAGTACCTCGGGTTAAGAACTTTGCTTCAGGATGAGAACAGAAATCGTGTGGCGGCCCCATTAGCTAACGTGGTACCTCAGGTTAAGAACAGTTTCAGGTTAAGAACAGACCTCCGAAACGAATTACTGGTAAGTTCTTAGCCCAAGGTACCACTGTAAAAGCTACAGTAGGAACTTTCACTCTGGCAGGCCATAGTGAAGCCATCATGAATTCCTGCATCTGAGAAAACAGTTTTGGTGAATGCCAGATTTAATTAATGATGCTAACCATGTCCTGCAATCATTCAAGATCCACATAGCGTCTTTATTAGAACAAAGGAGTTCCCGCAAAAGCCTCCAGGTAAAAGAACATACCGTATTTGGGTGCTCCTGACTTAACAGGCTGAACCTCCTGGTGCCTGTTTTCACCAGAGTAACTGCTTCCATCTGAGTGTTTGTAAATGAACGGATCTACAATATATTTTGGGAAACTATTTGTCCGTCTGTTTGTTTCTTCTCTATGTGTTTGGATGCCTCTTGAGATATTGCCACCAAATTAAGCATGAAGGTTCCCGAGGTGGGGGCCAAGGGGTCTACGTCCATGTTGGGTGCTGGGTGCCATTTTGAATCTAGTTTGTGGGCTGAAAGGTGACTGTAGTGGGACATAGGTTCAGCGTCTTCTCGAGATACTGTTGCCAAACTCGGCAGGAGGATTCCAAGGGCATCAATTGGCTGCCAAGCCCCATTTTGAATCCTGAGAGCACATCGAAGCTTGGCATTGGCACGACTTCATTCGATTTTTGGAGTGACAGCTCCAAACTGACAAATTACACTCTCCATTTAAAAATCCAATATATTTCTGGTTTCTAAGAATTCCAAGGCACTGCTGGGCACTCCCCACTAGTAAAATAAAGGTAAAGGGACCCCTGACCATTAGGTCCAGTCGTGGCCGACTCTGGGGTTGTGGCGCTCATCTGACTTTATTGGCCAAGGGAGCCGGGGTACAGTTTCCAGGTCATGTGGCGAACCAGAGCAGCGCACAGAAACACCGTTTGCCTTCCCGCTGGAGTGGTACCTATTTATCTACTTGCACTTTGACGTGCTTTCGAACTGCTAGGTTGGCAGGAGCTTGGGCAGAGCAATGGGAGCTCACCCCATCATGGGGATTCGAACCGCCGACCTTCTGATCGGCATGTCCTAGGCTTTGTGGTTTAACCCACAGCGCCACCCGCGTCCCACTAGTAAGATAGTTACCTATAAAAGATGGCCCTCTTGTTTCCCCATGCATCCTCTCGGCTGTCTCCAAATGCACACTCAATTTCTGGGGTGAGTGTTGGGACCATGAGGAGGCATGACACCTGCCTTCTGCTCAGAAGTGAGCTCTATTCACTGCAAAGGGACTTACTCCCTACATGTTCCCCGCCAGCCCATGCACCTTTTTGCAAGAAGAGAAAAGGCAGAGAAGAACACAATCACCAAGAAGAAAGTTCCTTTGCACTCAGTAGGGCTTACTTCTGAGTAGGTGTGGGTGGCAAGTGAGCCATTAGGGCCACAATATACTCAGAGCAAACCACCTGTGGAACTGCTGCCTGAAATGCATGGCTAGCAACAACGTTTAGGCAGAGCATGGGACGTGGGTGGCGCTGTGGTCTAAACCACTGAGCCACTTGGGCTTGCCGATCAGAAGGTTGGTGGTTCGAATCCCTGTGAAGGGGTGAGCTCCCTTTGCTCTGTCCCAGCTACTGCCAACCAACAGTTTGAAAGTGTGCCAGATAAACCCTGTCCAGTCCAGTTAACCCTGTTAAGTCCAGTCAAAGGCGACTATGGGGTTGTGGAGCTCATCTCGCTTTCAGGTCGAGGGAGCTGGCATTTGTCTGCAGACAGCTTTCCAAGTCATGTGGCCAGCAGGACTAAACCGCTTCTGGCGCAACAGAACACTGTGACAGAAACCAAAGCACACGGAAATGCCATTTACCTTCCCACCGCAGTGATATCCTATTTATCTACTTGCACTGGCGTGCTTTCAAACTGCTAGGTTGGCAGGAGCTGGGACCGAACAACGGGAGCTCACCCCGTCTCGGGGATTCAAACCACCAACCTTCTGATCGGCAAGCCCAAGAGAAGGGGTCAGCAAAAGTTTTCAACAGGGGGCCAGTCCACTGTCCCTCAGACCTTGTGGGGGGCCGGACTATATTTTTTTTTGGGGGGGGGAATGAACAAATTCCTATGCCCCACAAATAACCCAGAGATGCATTTTAAAGAAAAGCACACATTCTACTCATGTAAAAACACAAGGCAGGCTCCACAAATAACCCAGAGATGCGTTTTAAATAAAAGGACACATTCTACTCATGTAAAAACACGCTGATACCCGGACCATCCGAGGGCCGGATTTAGAAGGCGATTGGGCTGGATCCGGGCCCCGGGCCTTAGCTTGCCTACCCATGCACAAGAGGCCCAGTGGTTTAGACCACAGTGCCACCCGTGTCCCCAAGACCTTGCATAGTGGAGTGCTTTTGAATGTTTATTTATTTTAAAGCATTTATAAACCGCTTATTATTTTTTTTGAAACCCCTCGCGTGTCAATGCAAACTGCCATTTCCAGCCCAGCCCCTGCCTTGTTCACATCGGATTGTGAAGAGAGTTGGGCAGTGGTGGCTTCTTCTCTTTCACAGCTGCTCCCCTGCTGCCGAAGCCTTGCTTTCCGGGGTTGTGTGGTGAGATTGCACGAGAATGACACGAGATCTAGCTGGAAGCCACTGCCATGTGACCATCATCCTTCAATCTGCCTCATGGGCAGCCTAGCCCTGGGAATGGCACAGCTTCAAACACCTTTGCCCACTGATTCCCCACTGCAAATCAATCCCTGCCAGTGGCTTTTCCCACAGGGTTTCAGATGCATGCAAGCATAAATCTTCACCCCAAGCAAGGGAGGGAAGTCTCTTGAGCTGGATTAGGGAAAAGCAGATAGATTGATTTCTTATTAGCATTCAGTGCTGCTGCCCTGGGGCGCGGGTGGCACTGTGGGTAAAACCTCAGTGCCTAGGACTTGCCGATCATATGGTCGGCGGTTCAAATCCCCGTGGTGGGGTGAGCTCCCGTCGTTTGGTCCCAGCTCTTGCCCACCTAGCAGTTCGAAAGCACGTCAAAGTGCAAGTAGATAAATAGGTACCGCTTTATAGCGGGAAGGTAAACGGCGTTTCCGTGTGCTGCGCTGGTACTGGCTCGCCAGCTGCAGCTTCGTCACGCTGGCCACGTGACCCGGAAGTGTCTCCGGACAGCGCTGGCCCCCGGCCTCTTAAGTGAGATGAGCACGCAACCCCAGAGTCGGACACGACTGGCCCGTACGGGCAGGGGTACCTTTACCTTTACCTTTACTGCTGCCCTACACTTCCATTCAAATACTCAGAACAGCTTGCAAAAAAGGTGAAGATGTCATATACAATATTAAAGACTCGCAAACTAAGGGATCTTCCAGAGGGCTTGCTTACTGAGCAGCCATCCTTATCTGTTTGTAGTATTATTAGACAATGACAGTTATTCAATGAGCATTTATTTTTATTTATTTGTAAGAAGGTTAGATGAGATTGCATCAAAGCAAGCGTGGCCACACTTTCTCCAGGGCATTTCCCTGTCCCTTTGTTCTTAGCAGAAGCTCTGATCTTTTGGGGCTATGGGTTTGTTGTGCAAGAGCTCTAGATCATCTTTAATTGCACAGCCATCATAATATACCTTTAGGCAGCAGGCGAAAGTTTACCTCTTTAACTAGGACTTTATCTGTTCCTTTTTTTAATTATTTATACTTTTCTGGTTTCAAACCTTGACTTCCTTCCCCCTCTTTCAGTGGTTCCTTAAATTTATTTTTAATATCTTCTGCATATCCAAATTAACTTAATTTGCTCATTTATTCATCTACTTTAAATATATGCTTTTATCAAACTGCAGGTTATTACAATAACCCTGCCAATGTTTTTATTTGTTTGCAATCTATCTGTAAATATTCAATAAACCATTTCCATTCTTTTATTTTGAAAAAAATGTTATCTTGATTTCTTATTCTTCCGGTAAGTTTCGCCATTTCTGCATATACCATAAGTTTTTGTATTGATTCTTTCTTTGCTGGGACTTCTGCTTCTTTCCATTTTGGGGCACCCAGATTTTGGCTTCTATCTGTGGCTCTCAGAGTGGGTGGGTGGGGTGTATTTAATGTATTATTTTGAACCACCCCAATACGGGAATGATTAAAAACATCAGCCATTCAAAACAGCAGTAGAATCTAAACTAAGGGCTCATCCACAGTCATAGGCGTAGCCGGGGCGGGTCAGGGTGGGCCAGCTGCCCCCCCATCAAGTAAATAAATAAGAAATACTTAACTACAAGTAGAAATAATCAGGATATTTGAAATTGAAAGGCTCTACCACAGAAAAGGCTCCGCTCATCTCTCTTGCTCAGCCATGCAGCATAGAGCAGTCATTCAATACCTTTGGAGAGTAAAGACCTGGCTAAGGTCAACGATGACAGGGGAACATCTCAGTGGGCTAGGCTTGCTGAGTGTGCACAGAAAACGTGCACCGGTAAAAAGGTGGAATTTGAGAAGGAAGTGTTGAAAAGGTTTTCAGCAAATCCAAGGAAATTTGTTTCAGTTTTAAAAAAGATGAATAGAGGCATGCTCTTTGCAATTTTGCAAATTATACTCCTGAACTGCACAAAAGATACTCCCTGTGGTTAATTTTTTTATTTAACTTCCTAGTTTTCAAATGCCTGAAGATTTTGACAGATTTTTTTTCTAAACACTTGGGGGTCAAAAGAAAATAATAATAATAATAATAATAATAATAATAATAATAATAATAATAATAATAATAAT
>JAXCMG010000049.1:603552-615351 GCA_034642415.1 Podarcis siculus | reverse complement strand
ATAATAATAATAATAATAATAATAATAATAATAATAATAATAATAATTTATTTATACCCCGCCCATCTGGCTGGGCCTCCCCAGCCACTCTGGGCGGCTTCCATAGAAACAAAAAATACACTAAAATATCACACATTAGAAACTTCCCTGAACAGGGCTGCCTTAAGATGTCTTCTGAATGTCAGGTAGTTGTTTATCGCTTTGACATCTGCTGGAAGGGCGTTCCACAGGGCGGGCGCCACTACCGAGAAGGCCCTCTGCCTGGTTCCCTGTAGCTTTGCTTCTCGCAATGAGGGAACCACCAGAAGGCCCTTGGCGCTGGACCTCAGCGTCTGGGCAGAACGATGGGGGTGGAGACGCTCCTTCAGGTATACTGGACCGAGGCCGTTTAGGGCTTTAAAGGTCAGCACCAACACTTTGAATTGTGCTCGGAAACGTACTTAAGTAAGTTTAAACAACTGTTGTCGATACATTTCTTTCTGTACCTGCTAGACAGAGCCAGACAGAGGATGGCGACAGGTGAGTGTCCTACTCCCTTCCAACCTAAATCCTGGCTATACCCATTTCCACACTTCTCCTTGCCCTGTGCCTAGAAAGCATAGGTCTGAGAAGTTTTCTGCTTGTCCCGTGATTTTTAGGCACGGGGCTGAGTTGTTTCCCCACTCTATAGGAACAAATATAATTCAGTGGAAAACCTTATTGATATTTGCTCCGATTCAACGGAAAGGAGCAGGTTTTCCTGGGGGCAGGACGATTGGAAGTGCAGATGGCCCCCTTAAAATGTTCCCTGAATAAAACTGTTTCCAAGTCCTGTTTGAAGGAGGGGTCCCACCCCTTTGCCACCCGACACAGAGCTCCCTTTCCTTTTCTCTCGTAATGGCTCATCACTGAGGCAATCACCTGACCGCAGGAAGCTAGCCTTGCTTATTGAGCTTTTAACACTTGCTGGGGATGAAAATGGTCTGGCATCCAGTTTATTGCTGCAAGCCTTGATTAATTTCTAACACTTACTGAATCCTGCACCCCTGAACACGTAACGGTAGCATAGCAAAGAGGATTTCCTTTGTTTACATACATACATAATATGGTATTGCAAATCCTTTGCAGGCCACATCTAGGACACAACAATGACGTCAGGTCCCTCAGGACACAGCAGGTCCCTGTCAACGTTGCATCCTTCCCTCTGAGCAATTCAACTTGCACTAGTTTTGCCATCCATCTTCCCTTTTCTAGGCAGCAGGGGATTATTTTAAGAGCTTTCACACACCAGATGAAGACACAGCCACTTTGGGGTGCAAAGAGGGCACATGTTTCATCATTTCGTGGTTGAAACTAGAAACACACCTCAACTCTCTCTCTCATACACACACAAATCCCTTATTGCATATTGCTACAGACTTTTCTCCAACCACTGCATGGTATCTTAATATACTCTGCAACAGATATTTATTACACTAGCTGCTGAATCAGATAAACAGCTAAACTGCCCATAGCAGTTTCCTTTAAAAAACAAAAACAACTTTTAGCAGAGGGAAGAATTCAGTGTTCAGCTTACCTGATCATTCCATCAGTGCATGTATTTATCTCCACTACCCCAGGCACTGTTCTGGGTGTTCTCCCACACTCCTGTGGCAATTTGGGGGTGACATGAAGGGGAAAGAGGAGGAAAAGAACCACGGCACTAGCAGGATTTGTGCTGGCTCCCTCTAGTGCTCCTGTTGAGCTGAATCTGGACCGCTGGACTGAATCTGGACTGAAAGAGACCACCTACCTCTAATCATCTCCACTACTGGCCAAAATTCAATTCAGCGCTCTCACATAGAACATGAGGTCATAGATAAAGCAAATTATCCAGCATTGCGTAGGAAAAAATGGACACCTGAGATAGCAATTGCAGTTGAGAATAGATTGAATTCACAAACTGCAATTAATTTAAGATCAATTATAATAGACGACTTCCGGGTTGGCGCCATCGCCGAATGGCGGACTCCCTCCGAGCTCCGGAGGGAGTCTGCTCGGCAGGGGCTGGGTCCTACCGCGCCAGTGACGCGGGGACCCTTAAAAACCACGGGCACGGAGACCGTGGACATGGGTGACTCGGCTGGCACCGTTAGCGCCCTCCCGACTCGTGAAGAAGCCTTTTTAAAGGCTTTGGATCGGGTGCCGGGGAGTGGCGTGGTGCTTTGAGTCCTCTGCTTTCCCTGCCGAGCGAAGCCGCATGCCATCCGGCGGAGAGCGCTGACTTCTTCCATTGAAAATTCGGACTTTTAACAACAACCCGTGAGTAATTTGGAAACCGGGTTTAAAATGAGAAAAAAAGGAATTTTTTTTCGGATTTGGCACGAGCGGGGGGGATCCAAAAAGGAAGTCAGTCCCCCTCCCTACTGTAAGCATTTTAAAACAAGGACTGGGTAACCAAGGTCTAGAGAGAAGCATATTTTGGTCAAAAATTAAGAATTCCACGATGAGAAACTACAAGAATTGTGCTGGAGGAGAAGAGTGGAGTGAGAAGGGAAACGTAACCCGCCCCCTGGGAACCGGGGCGACTTGTGAGAGAGCCTGGTGAAAAGAGACGAAGACTTTGACAGCTGTCAAAGTAGCTGTCAAAGTCGGAAAATGTAAAGAGGACTTTGCTATGAGGACTTTGCTAGTTAATTTCGTTACAATTTGTTACGATTTGGATACAAAATGCTGAAAATATGGAACAACAACCGGACTTTTGGATTAGAGGAAACAAAGTTACTACAATCCCTCTAGAGGGGTTTCGGGACATTACGAGAACGGCCGTAAGTGGAAAAATACTCTTGGAACTGTACAGGACTTGTTATCTCCTGGGAAAGCTGCAAAACTGAAACAGTATTTTGTCTACAGGGGTGTTTACATTAAAGGAGACAATAGAATTTTCTATTGAAGAAAGGAAGGGACTGGACGTAAGTTTTTGTTCCTGAATAACAATAACCCCTGCAGAGGTACCAAATTTCTGAATTAGAACGTTTTAGCAGCGGAACAGGACAAGAAACTTGACAACAACATGGAAAGAACAATGGGGGGAACCCTTTGGGGTCGTTTTTGGATTGGATGTTTGAAGTTAAACATTATAAAAATAATATTAAAAAAAAACAAAACTGGCAAGGTGGAACTGGGGAAAAATCTGAGTATGGATCTAAGACTTCCAGGCAGACAACAGACAGACTGATGGACATGGGGAATTCAAACCGGGGAAGGGGGGGGGAGATTTAGAATCCAAAGGCTGTGTAACTTTTTTTTTGAATTTTTTCTATATTTTGTTGGGGCGTTTTTATTAAAAGAAAAAGGGAATTCGTGGAAGGAAACTGGGGTGGACCTGGGGGAGAGAATCTTTGATTTTTTTTTTTTTTTAAGGTAATGATGATGATTGTATAATTTAAATTTGAATATGGGGTTAAACAAATTAAGTTGTAATTGGGAGTGAGAGCTTGTAGAACCAACGTTATGAAAGGGGAATATAGTAGGGATGGGGATGGGGGAGTCCCAGAAAGTGGGCAATGAAAGTAAGGTTTCAAATGTATTTTATTTTTGTTTTATTTCTACTTTTTGTATTTTGGAAATTTCAATAAATATGATTTAAAAAAAAAAAAGATCAATTATAATAAACAATTTATCAATAGACTCCTCCCTGACGGCTTACGAAAATCTAATTGAGTCCTTGCAGGATATGGTTTCGGTTAACATCAACTCAGCCGGCAAGCCACGAACTGCAAAAGGGCGCGGTTGGTTTGACCAAGAGTGCCACACAAAGAAGGAAGCCTTAAGAAACGCTTATTTGGCCTATAGAAACGCTGGATTAAACTACTTACCTCCATGTTATTTCAAAATCAAAAAAGAGTATAAAGCCCTTTTGGCCTCAAAAAAAAGGCAGTCCGAACAAAATTCCTGGTCCCTGCTATTGAATGCCTCACTAAACAATGAAACTAAACTCTTTTGGCAACTGGTCTCCGACTCAATGAAAAATAGTTCCTCAGCCCCCAGCTGTGTCATTCCAGCTCAGGTTTGGGAGAATCACTTCAGAAATATATTTATGGAAAATCCAAACCTCCTTTCCAGTTTACAGGAGGATGACAGGGCAGAATTGTCACTGCTCCCTAATTGGAGGCCGGTTACCTTGGAGGAAGTCCATACATTAATTGGGAATCTGAAGAGTGGAAAGGCTCCGGGGAAAGACTTTATCCCAGCAGAGTTGATTACATCAAACCAGCACTGGTGGGCTCCGCTTCTGGCAGCACTCTTTATGGTAGTAAATAACTCGGGTAAGGTACCATATAGCTGGAAACTTGCTATAGTAGTTCCAATCTTTAAGAGAGGCCACCCAAAAGTACCGTATTTTTCACTCTATAAGATGCACCAGACCACAAGACACACCTAGTTTTTGGAGGAGGAAAACAAGAAAAAAAATATTCTGAATCTCAGAAGCCAGAACAGCAAGAGGGATCGCTGCACAGCGAAAGCAGCAATCCCTCTTGCTGTTCTGGCTTCTGGGATAGCTGTGCAGCCTGCATTCACTCCATAAGACGCACACACATTTCCCCTTACTTTTTAGGAGGGGAAAAGTGAGTCTTATAGAGCGAAAAATACGGTACCTTCCAATTATAGGCCTATTAGCCTGCTCTCAATAATTGGGAAACTGTATGCCCGTTTCCTCAGTAGCAAACTTATTATAAGATCTCTGGAACTTGAACATGTTCAACAATGAGCGCTCACACCTCCCTTTGTGGGCCCCCCCTTTGCAGGACCACGCACAGCACCTCTGGCCACGTGGGACTCACCAGCTGGTTGGGCTGGCCCACCTCCCTGCGCTACTCATTGGGGGTTCCTGCCAAACCCCAGTTAACCTATCAGCACTCTTGAGAGGCGGGGCCAGACACATAAATAGGAGGCGGAGCCAGCAGCAAACATGCAGTCGTGGTCTCGGGTGGCAGTTTTAGGCCTTGGGCGGAATCCTTTTTAGTCTATCTTCCCTAAATTGGGGGGGGTGGGCGTGAAGTGGTAACTCACCCCACCCCCCACAGCGGCGATTCCAGGGTCCCCTCTTGAAGGGGTTTGTAAAATGGGAGCCACTGGCCATACACTGGGCGAGTGAGCACACCGAGTGAGTGGGCCTGCGCTGAGCGAGTGAGGGTGTGTGTGCCGCTCCCACTGAGCGTCGGCTTGGTTTTTTCCCTTTTAGCCTTCTGGCGCCCCACAGAATTCGGCGCCTGTGGGCTAAAAGGGGAAAAACTGAGCTGATACTCAGTGAGAGTGGCTGTGATGGCCTGGGAATCCGATTCAGAGGCTGAACCGGAGGAATCCCAGCCTGCACAGGAGTCCCCGCCTCCAGGGCCAGCTGAACTGGGGCAGGGCCTTGATTCTGAAGCGCCTGCACCTGTGCCGGATCCTCAGGAGCAGGCACCAGGTGAATTCACTCTGGCTCCGGAGGTGGTTGAGGACTCAGTGCCTGCAGGTGAGTCTCCCCCTGGGTCCAGTAACCCATCGGCCTCTCCTGAACTGCAGAGGCTCAGGGCAGAGAGGCGAAGGGAACTGGTTTCTCCCAGGAGGAGTGCTCGCCTTAAGGCCAGGAGAGGCGGGTCTCCTGGGGGCCGGGACCGCCCCTGGCCTCAGAGAAGATAAAGGCCAGTCAGCCCAGTCCCAGGTTGTGGGAGCAACGTTGTTAAAGAGCTGTTTCGGCCAGCATCCAGTCCTGTTCCTCCCGTGTTCCTGTCCTTGCCCGGCTCCTCGCTTTGAACCCCGCTTCGCCCGTGGAGGACTGTCTGCTGTCCCTCGACTCAGGTCCTGGACCTCGCCCCACGGTAATCTCCCCCTGGGACCAGCACAGTGGCGCACGCACCCTCACTCACTCAGCGCGCTCGTTCGGTGTTCCCCAGACTCTCGCCTGGCGCCCTCCAGAACTTGGCGCCCTGGCGCCCCACACCGCTAGGGTCTATGGGTAAGACGGCCCTGGCTGGAGAGATGGTTATAGAGGAGCAGGAGTGGAAATGCACAGGCGAAACCTGGGACAAATACTGCCATCCAAGAAAAGCGGGGGGAAATACCCAACAATTTTAGAAAGTGGGTGGATTTTATGAATCTTCAAAGGTTGTGGTCTTATCTTTATGATGGAGCTGAGGGGTTCCTTCTTTCTTCCCAAGGACAGCAAAAAGGCATCTTTGCCGAACCTGCCCTTGGAAATGACGCTGAACCATGACAAAGTGTTCCCAAGGGATTTCCGTGCTGGGAACACAGTCAAGTTGCCACTTAAAGCAGCAGCTGAAAGAAAGAAAAACTAATGAACTCCCAGCCAAGGTAAGACCACTACCGTGGAACATTGGTAGAATCCGTATGCTGCCCTCCCCCTCCAGGTTGAAGGCCCCCAAAGGTTAAGCAAGCTGCTGGAGCATGGAATGCAAAAATAAATGAAGTACTGACAAAGGGGAAATTCACCCAAAGTAAAGCAGATATCTGCCTGTATTCAAAGAGAACAGATCAGAGATGGATTCGTGTACCATTGCACGTAGATAATCTGATGATCTGCTTTGAACAAGAAGGCGATGATCATGAACTAATTAAAGTATTAAACCAAAACTCAGAAAGAAGTGTTATTAGAATTTTAAGGTCTCAAATATAGAATAAATATTCATAAATGCACGCATATCTAAATATATGAACCATGTGTCTGAAATAGTATGGGAAGGCAATCCTGAAGCCATTTTGATTCTCCCAATGACCTCAAATATTCCTCTGCAGTAAGGGAGGCAAATGGGGAAGGCCTTCTTCCTATTGTCTTTTTGCTTGCAAATCCTGTCTTAAGGGCGTATTTGTGTATGAATAGGGTGAGCCTGTGACCCGGATTCAGGAACTAAAGTATTAACCATCACAAAAGAATGGCCGGGCTGCCCAGGTAATGCAGTCAGTGACCATTATTAGGTATCCTGGCAGACAGGATTTCTGCCTTAGGCCGCCTCCTTCTGTGATGTATGTATGATGTTTTGGGGGGTAATCTTGGGCTACAGGGTGGGCAATTTCAATAGTCTATATAAGGGCTTGCGCACCATTGTTCGGGGTTCTCCTCCCTCCTGTGTGTGATGAGTGAAGACCCTGTTGCAACCGTTCCTTGAATAAAGATCAGGCTTACTAGCCACTTTGCTTCTCAATATACTCTGGTTGGCCTCTGTTACTTTCTCCTATTGACAGGGAACCTTAGAAGGACTCTGTATGTGAAAGTGTGGTGTAGTGGTTAAGAGCGGTACACTCGTAATCTGGGGAACCAGGTTCACGTCTCCGCTCCTCCACATGGAGCTGCTGGGTGACCTTGGGCCAGTCACACTTCTTTGAAGTCTCTCAGCCCCACTCACCTCACAGAGTGTTTGTTGTGGGGGAGGAAGGGAAAGGAGAATGTTAGCCCCTTTGAGACTTCTTCGGGTAGTGATAAAGCAGGATATCAAATCCAAACTCTTCTTCTTCTTCTTCTTCTTCTTGGATACCCCATAAGGAAAGAGGAGCAGATTTTCTTACAACAGAAGGATATAGGAAACATAACACGCTACTTGGGAATACAAATAGAAAGAGAATATGAAGACCATTACCTTCTTAAAGCCACAAAACTGAAGAATCATAGAATTGCAGAGTTGCAAAGGACCCCAAGACTCAACTAGTGCAACCCCCTACAATGCAATAATCATATCTAAAGAATCTCTGATAGATGGCCATGCAATTTCTGTTCAAAATCCTCCAGCGAAGGAGAGTCCACGACTTCCCATCCCAAGGTAGTCCTTCCAACTGGTTAACTGCTCTTACCATAGAAAGAGTAGAAAGCTTTGGAATTAGAAATTCAAAGGCAATAAATACCATATTTTTTGCTCTATAAGACTCACTTTTTCCCTCCTAAAAAGTAAGGGGAAATATGTGTGCGTCTTATGGAGCGAATGCAGGCTGCGCAGCTTTCCCAGAAGCCAGAACAGCAAGAGGGATTGCTGCTTTCGCTGCACAGCGATCCCTCTTGCTGTTCTGGCTTCTGAGATTCAGAATATTTTTTTCTTGTTTTCCTCCTCCAAAAACTAGGTGCGTCTTGTGGTCTGCTGCGTCTTATAGAGCAAAAAATATGGTACTTCAGCTGCCTGAAAGAGATCAAAAAGCATGGTATTACCATTAAAAGGTAAAAAAGGTAAAGGACCCCTGGACGGTTAAGTCAAAGGAGACTAGGGGGTTGCAGCGCTCATCTCGCTTTCCAGGCTGAGGGAGCCAGTGTTTTGTCATGCTGACCACATGACCTGGACAGCCTTCATCAACTTTGCCTCCAGCTCATCAACTTTGCCTCCCTCCTCCAAAAAAAAACAAAGAAGCTCAACAACTTTTGTATCTGGATTTTCACTTTTTGAACTATGGCAACCCTAGGTTCGCATTTGCCCAGTTCATAGATCGAGATGATATCCTGCAAAATAATTGGAATCGTCATATAGTTCAAGGAAGAACTGTCAGTACTAGGTGACATCGTGTTCCAATGTACAAGACTGCATGCAAAGCTTCAAAGGAAGATATGACGCAAAGAGTACGTTGAAGGCCACTTGAGTATAGAAAAATGTAATTATAGATAGACTTTTCTAGAGGCTACTGGCCAAACATAAATGTAGACAGAGAAAGAAGAGGGAAAGCCTGGCCTGTCAGGAATTTATATCAGCTCTGATAGAAGAACCTGTGATGTTTTGGGGAGAGCTTCTGCATCCATGGTCAAAGGTGGGCACTGACTTGAGCTAGCAGGAAAGAACTGTCCTGCTAATAATGGACTGTTTATCCAGCTACCCTGAGATAGCTCATCTGGGCAACATGACAGCCATTTAAGTAATCACTCTCATTGCATCAGTATTTGCTCAACACAGCATGCCTACTGTAGTACAAACAGATAACACACATCAGTTTGATGGCCACAAGTTCCAAGGATTTGCAAAGCTACTTGGGTTTATCCACAAAACATCCAGCCCAAGATATCTACAAAATCCAATGAACTTGTTGAGAATGGCCTAGCAAAGAGATTCCTAAATAAAGCAATGAACTCAAAGGCTGATCCTTATTTGGCATGTCTTACTTACAGAACTAGTTACCACGCAGCATGGCCTCTTGCCAAGAAAACTACTGCTCAATAGAAAATTCATCACAAGACTGCCACAAGTATGACACAGTGAGATCAGTTGACAACGTGAAATTTACACGTGCAAAAATCTGTGCAAGGTCAAGAGAAAATGGCATTACAATAAGGGTGCTAAAAACTTGCCACCACTTTAGGAAAATGGCAGTGTGTTGCTTTCAGATGGCACAACATGGAAACAGAAAGCCATAATGTCCCGCCAAGGGGATCCACTATCATATCAAGTGATCATGCTACAAGGTTCCACCTTTTTATAAAAAAATATTTTTTAAAAATTCATTTTCACTTTTAACATTCGTCATCATACATAAATCATAAAAATTTTACAAATGGGATTCTCAAAATCCCCAAATGTCCCTCCATCCCTCCATGGTTTCTCCAAATAGTCTTTTCAAACTGCATCGTACCATATTTTCCATATTTTCTTACATCTCATTTTCTAACATAGTTCTCGCTTCATTGCAAGTGTTTTAAAAATCTTGTCAGTGTTTTCAGTTGTTTACAGTATTCTTTCACGTAACTTAAAAAAATTCCCCGTTCTTTATGTCCTCTTGATCTCTGATTTTCCCAGTCATTTTCACCAATTTGGCATAGTCCATCATATTTATAATATTTGTCCTCCTTCCATCTTCGGGCAAGCACGAGGTTACACCTTTAGAGGGAAGAGAATACATCTCCTACTGATTCCAAAGGATCATGACCATAGACAACCCATACCACTCTGCACCAAATGAGGCACTGAAATCCATGAAAGAATTGGCAAAAATATATTTCTAAATTTTTATGGCAAGGGAAAAGACCCAGAATTAAGCATCTAATTTTAATTGATATAAAAGACAGAAGAGGCTTTTCTCTGCCCGATCTAAAGTTGTATTATGAGGCAGCCTGCTTCACCTGGTTAAACGAGTGGTGTACGCTGCAAGATTCGGACCTCTTAGATTTGGAGGGTTTTGATAACCGATGGGGTGGCATGCGTACTTGGTCCATGGGAAAGCTAAAGTTCATAGAAATTTTTCAAATCATATGGTCAGGAATTCGTTATTTGTGGTATGGGAGAAATACAAAAACCTGTTTGAGCCCAAAGTTCCATGGTGAATTTCCCCAATAGAGGCCTGTGCGATGAAAAGGAAATACTCAGGGAGTCTGGCCAACATATAAAGTACTCTTAAAGGAAGAAGATAACCAATTAAAGTTAAAAAGTTTTGAGGAAATAAGAGAGTACATATCTGATTGGTTCCAATACCACCAATTATTTGAGACATTCAAATCTGGCAAACAGAAGGGTTTTGCAACAGAGATTTCCAGATTTGAATCTGATTTGGTGAATTCCAAAACTAAAACCCTCTCTAAGGTGGGAAGTCAAGCAGGAGGAGGTCACAGCGGCTATGGTTAAGTGGTCTCAGGATTTTGGGTACACAATAACCATGACACAGTAGGAAAATCTGTGGAAAACAAATTGGAAATTCACAGCTTGCTACACTTCGCGAGAGAATTTCCTTAAAATGCAACATCGGTGGTACTTTACCCCTTGGAAACTCTCTAAAATGTATAAAAGTGTACCAAGCAATTGCTGGAGATGCAAAGAAAAACCAGGTACTCTATACCACATGTGGTGGCAGTGTAAGGAAATTAAGGTGTTCTGGGAGGATATCTATTTAGAACTGGAAAAAATGCTAAAAATCTCCTTTAATAAAAAACCAGAAGCCTTCCTTTTGGGAATTATAGATTCGGACATTCCCAAAAAGGTAAGAGAGATCTTTTTATACGCCACGGTCGCAGTGAGAGTTCTTATTGCAGCAAACTGGAAGAGTGACAAAGTTCCTTCAAGGTTAGAATGGATTCAGAAATTGTCTGAATATGCAGAATTAGATTGCTTGTAAACCAAAACAGGTATTTATCTCAAAATGGGAAGTCTTCAAAATATATTTGAAAAATAATTATTGCAGCTTAAAATCTGTTGCAGCATTCGAATAATTTCAGTAGTAGTTTCAAATATGATGTGAGACCAAAAATAGATTAAAACTTATTTACCGTATTTTTCCCTCTATTACACGCAGATTTTTTCTCCTAAAAAGGAAGGGGAAATGTCTGTGCGTGTTATAGAGCAAATGTGTGGTCCCTGGAGCCAAAAAATCAGGCA
The DNA here is from genome assembly GCA_034642415.1 of Podarcis siculus. Taxonomy (NCBI): domain Eukaryota; kingdom Metazoa; phylum Chordata; class Lepidosauria; order Squamata; family Lacertidae; genus Podarcis; species Podarcis siculus. Next base: position 604,060 of record JAXCMG010000049.1, on the reverse strand, counting down.
AAAATCAAACCACGCTTCACGGAGAAGGGAAACCTGAAAAGAGGAAGCGGCTGCTTTCCTGCATTCTGCCTCAGGGTCTTACTGCCCACCCTGCTCTGTTTCGTTGCTGTGTTTGCTCAAACGGAACAAAGAGCAGGGAAAGCCCCTCCCCTCCAGGCAAGCAGAGTGCCGTTCTTTCTAATTCCTCTCTGTGCTCTGGTACTGATGGGGGAGAGGGAGCGAGAGTGGGGGAGGGAGAGGGAGGGGGGAGGGAGAAAGAGAAGGGGGAGGGGGGGAGAGAGAGAGAGAGAGAGAGAGAGATGGCTGGCTGGCTTGGGTGGGGGGAAACTTTTGCCTTTCTTTCCTCCCTCCCGGTTAAATCCCTCTCCTGCATTCTTAGCCAGCTGCTTCTCTGCACACCCCTCTCATGTCCCTTCTTTGTTTTTCCTTCGCTCCCCACTTAAAATATGGTTACAAAGCATACATGGATCCTCAGGATCTTTGCATTGGGTCACCCCAAATTCACCAT
>JAXCMG010000049.1:580140-603542 GCA_034642415.1 Podarcis siculus | reverse complement strand
CCAAATTCACCATCAGATCACATAGCATGTCCATGGCTACAGCCTGCACCCAAAAAATCACACACCCACTGTTGCCTGGGGCTGCAATGGTGCAAAAACGTGGTTATAAAGCATGGATCCACAGGAATTCTCAGGATTTTTGCATTGGGTCACCCCAAATTCACCATCAGATCACATGTCTGTGGCCACAGCATGAAGCACAAAAATGATACATCCACTGTTTCATTCAGAATGTTTTTTCCCTTGTTTTCCTCCTCTAAAAACGATGTGCGTGTTATGGTCAGGTGCGTGTTATAGAGCGAAAAATACGGTAAATTCTGATAATAACTCGATATGTATTGGCAGCAAATTAATGATGAGTAATTGAAGTAAGGAGCGGACGGTAAGTCTGATCTACAATAAGGAGACCATCTTTATGTTATTTTATTGTTTTGTTTTGTGATTATTCTTTGGTATATTATTTTTCTTTCTGCTTTGTGTTGATGTAAATGGATAATTGTCATTTTTGTGTATTAAAGTGAATAAAATAAATAAATAAGTAATAAAAAAGAAATCCATGAAAGAGGAGGAGGCCAGCAACAGAAAATGATATGAGCAAACAGGCACACAGCCATAAGAAAGACAGACAGACTTGTCGGCATTTGTTTTGATATTACTCAGTGCTTTCTTTCTATTAAAAAAATGTTTAGGGACACTCTCATTTTCCTACTTATATTGAAATACTGCCCCTCAATGAGGCCAAACTTAGATTCACAAAATGTTCAAGGGTACGCGTACCCTTGCTCCCCCCCCTCGAAAAAACCACTGGATATTACCTTATTGTGTTATTGTTTGCTACCAGTTGGTACTATTAATATCAAAAGAGGGAATCGTGGTGATATCCCTTTAAGAGGTTTGTCATGTTTGGGAGGAAAACCCTCTGGGGGGTTTATATATTTGGGTGGTGCCTCAGCAAGAGGCAGAATGCAGGTGGGAGGTAGCACAGGTCCATGATGAAAGCAATATTAACTGTCTCCTCCAATTGTTCAATAAATGAAACAATATTAGATTGAAGAGTTCTGACATCTGTCAGGAAGGTTTAGGTCTCCACCCCGGACCAAAATAGGGTGCTGATTTCATTGGTGCCATAAGGGGTGAAGGAGGTGAGAGCTGGCTCCGCCTTTCACAATTTTTAACCTCTGGGGAATTTTAACCTCTGGGGAAAACTCTGGGAAAGTGATTTGAAGTTCACAGCATGTTATTCTTTGAAGGAGAACTACTTGAAAATGATTCACAGATGGTATTTAACTAAAACCTCAGTGCCTAGGACTTGCTGATCGTAAGGTCGGTGGTTCGAATCTCCGCGGCGGGGTGAGCTCCCGCTGTTCGGTCCCAGCTCCTGCCCACCTAGCAGTTCGAAAGCACGTCAAAGTGCAAGTAGATAAATAGGTACCGCTTTATAGCGGGAAGGTAAACAGCGTTTCCGTGTGCTGCGTTGGTGCTGGCTCGCCAGCTGCAGCTTCGTCATGCTGGCCACGTGACCCGGAAGTGTCTTCGGACAGCGCTGGCTCGCGGCCTCTTGAGCGAGATGAGCGCGCAACCCTAGAGTCGGACACGACTGGCCCGTACGGGCAGGGGTACCTTTACCTTTACCTTAGGCTTGCTAAGATGTATAAGACTGAATCAGATGAGTGCTGGAGATGCAAAGAGGTGGAGGGAATGTGTGGAGGACTTGTAAAAGGGAAATGATCCATAATGACTTGGAAAAAAATGTTTAAAAGTACTTTCCCCCCAAAATCCAGAGTCCTTTCTGCTGGGGATAATTCAGACTGAAATTCCCAGGTGTCAAAAGGTTATTTATTCATGCCACTATTGTGGCCTGTGTTTTGTTAGCCGCAAAATGGAAAATGAGTGAGGTCCCAACCAAAGAAGAATGGCAACTTAAGCTGACAGAATATGCGCAACTTGCAGACTTAACATATAGAATGAGACAACAAGAAGAAAATACGTTTAAATAAGACTGGAAGATGTTTATTGAATATATGGGAAAGAACTGTGTACAGCTGAAAACGCTGGCAGTGTCAAGATAAATTCAGCAGTGTAAATAAGTTATGTTGGATGTAATAATGGAATACTGAATGGTATAGTTTCTGTAGAATATGCAGGGATTTATGATATGTAAAATGAACCATGGAAAGAGAAGAAGAGAAGTCGTTGATATCTTAAGGATGTAAAATGAGTATTTTAAATTGTAAAACAGAAAATTTAATGAGAGAGAGAGATGGTACTGCTTTGATGTCTTCTGTTTGCTTATGATATTCTAGGCTTTCCTCCCAGCATTACGAGGAGATATTGCTCTCCTATTGTGCAGGGGTCAGCAAACTTTTTCAGCAGGGGGCCAGTCCACTGTCCCTCAGACCTTGTGGGGGGTGGAGACTGACTATATTTTGAAGGGGAACAAATGAACGAATTCCTATGCCCCACAAATAACCCAGAGATGCATTTTAAATAAAAGGACACATTCTACTCATGTAAAAACACACTGATTCCCGGACCGTCCGCGGGCCGGATTTAGAAGGCGATTGGGCTGCATCCGGCCCCCGGGCCTTGGTTTGCCTACCCATGGCTTAGGGCACCCACCAGGTGAGCAGCTAATGCTGTCGCAGAGCCCTGACAACAGATGTTCCTGGACGACCAGGTGGGATATAGGGCAGGGCCTCAGCAGCTTATCCATCCTTGCCAGCGGAGAAAGGATTTCATAAGGGGGGAAATCTGGTGACCAAAGGACTTGGCAACGCAATCCAGCACAGACAGGATGCTGAAGTTAATTGTCATGGGGACACGGTGGAGATGTAAGTGGAGCAGCAAAGCAGGCTGCAGATTCTGACAGAGCGCCACTAAAATCGAGGGGATTACTTCTTCTTTCTGCGTAAAGCCTCAAGAATTGCAGCGGCATTTTTTCACCCCACAAGAAGGGCCAAGGGCAGAGGGGAATTATAGCTTGCCTTTGATCACCAGGCTAGCGATGCTTCTGGAGGGACGTACGTAACACCCATCTGAAGGGCCTCGCGATCCCTGACCTGCCACAGCATCACAGAAAGCCTTGGTAAGCTTCATTGTTTATCTGCCCTTGAAACATTTGCGATGTTTGCAGAGAAAGCAGAGTCCAAGGCCCGGGAATTCAAGGAAAGTGCATTATGAGTGAGATAAGAACTTCTGGGCAGATGAAATAATAGCTGGTTGCGGTCAAGAGGAGGATGCCCTCCATGCCTTAAACATTTTGGTCTTTTCAGCTGTTTTGGAGGAGGTTATCACTGATTATTTTTCAGCATTACAAACTCTGACCTGTCAATTTCATTGTGAGAGTGTGTGGGGTTTTTTGAAAACCCCCCTGTGATCGGGTGTCTTCTCAATTATATAGCATTTGCAATTCCTTGGGTGAGATTCACCCAGGGTCAGTTCACTCTTGAGGTAAAGTAAAGCAACTCAACTCAGGAGACAGGATCACACTGCCTCCGAGGAATGAATTGTTGCAGCAACGGCTACAGTGCAATTCTGGGAAGCCGGATATGCCCCTCAGCAGCACACCGGTTCCTTGGCAAGTAGGAGGTAATGCTGGCCTCCTTCCACTCTTTTTTTTTTAAAAAAAAGAAAAGTTTTGCAGACTTTTTTGTGTGCACGTTTTATCAGATGAAAAAAGGGTAATGTCTACAGCTTCTTTGGTGCCCAACATTCAGTGTACAAAAATGTAAAGAATATTCACAAATAAAAACACAAGCTCAACCTATAGAAGTGTTTTTAGATTTAGTGCATATCATGACAAATCTGCTTATGTACACACAGAAATTACTGCAGAAATAAATAGAATGTCTTGTGTTGTTGTTGTTGTTTGGTCATTTAGCTGTGTCCGACTCTTTGTGACCCCATGGACCAGAGCACGCCAGGCACTCCTGTCTTCCACTGCCTCCCGCAGTTTGGTAAAACTCATGCTGGTAGCTTCGAGAACACTATCCAGCCATCTCATCCTCTGTCGTCCCCTTCTCCTTGTGCCCTCAATCTTTCCCAACATCAGGTTCTTTTCCAGGGAGTCTTCTCTTCTCATGAGGTGGCCAAAGTATTGGAGCCTCAGCTTCACAATCTGTCCTTCCAGTGAGTACTCAGGGCTGATTTCCTTCAGAATGGATAGGTTTGATCTTCTTGCAGTCCATGGGACTCTCAAGAGTCTCCTCCAGCACCATAATTCAAAATGTAAAAGAGACAAGACAAGAATGTCTTGAAAAAAAAAAAGAATGTCTTGTAAAAACCAGCAATTTTGTATCTTGTAAACGTTTGTTTTTACAATATAGCACTGTTCCAAATAAAATCCAAAGGGGACTGGAGATTATCAACGTGGCCAAGAGTTTGCACCCCCTCAGCTGTGTTGGTCCAGTTGTCCTTTTCTTCCCCACCTTCTTTTTTTTGCTATTAGTCCAGTCTTACAAAAGGTGCTTGGTTAGGTTGCCTAATCGTGAAGTGGCAACTTATAAAATTTCTTTCCTGCTTTCAAACACAAATGGATAAATTTGTTCCACTGCAGTGGCAACAGCCTTTACGTTTGGCCCTGTAACTGTGATACTTCCTGTTGAAAAAATCTGTAAAGTAGCTCTGAGAGATTTTAGCATGGGGTCTGTTGCTTTTTGTGATTTCCGGCAATCTGATTTCAAAGGGCATATTCCATACTGCTAAAACATTGACAACTTTAAAATCTGTAAAAATCACCTGAAAACCTAGTTTCTGCAGACTACAAGCTAATCGTCTGGCACCAAATTTAGCTTCTTCTTCACTTTAGCTCCTATGCAAATTACTTTTCCTGAGGACCAAATTGTTGCTGTAATCCTGGGTTTCCGAAGCTTCATTAATACTTTCCCAACACCACGCTTGTATATTACATTTGCTCCCTCTAACGCAATCTTTCAATGACATCTTGTTCGGAAGACTCTGACTACATTTGTGATTAAAATGTCCAAGGCAACATCACTCTCCGCATCCATTGGGGTGACTCAGATTAAAACCTCAAGATTCTAGCACGACACCATGAAGATCACATCTGAAATCCTATATGTTCCCGTGCAGCCCAGCTGCTGCACAACTCGTCACCATTGCCATTTCAACACGCCGCCACCGCCTCCTTCTCTAGCTCACCTCCTCCTACTCTTGTTCCCAATGTAGGTACAGTGGTACCTCGGGTTACATACGCTTCAGGTTACAGACTCCGCTAACCCAGAAATAGTACCTCGGGTTAAGAACTTTGCTTCAGGATGAGAACAGAAATTGTGTGGCGGCAGCGCGGTGGCAGCAGGAGGCCCCATTAGCTAAAGTGGTGCCTCAGGTTAAGAACAGTTTCAGGTTAAGAATGGGCCTCCAGAACGAATTAAGTTCTTAGCCTGAGGTACCACTGCATTCACTCCCCCTTTCTACCTTGGCACGACGGTCAGGCATCATTTCGAGGTTGACCTCAGGTGCCACAATGAGTTTTGTCAATGGAAGCTCTGCTCAAGGATTTCTGCTTATGCAATGGGGCTTTCCTCCACTCTCTTCCCCACTCCACCCCACCTCACCCCACCCCCTGAAGTTGGCTCTTGTGGGGTGCAGAGGATTGTTCCATACGGCAAGCCAAAATGCTTACGCCCGCAGAATGACAGAGTAACATTGAGTTCCTTCCATATTATCGCCAGGTTTATTTCCATTGAATGCATTGTTTAAATGGAACAGTCTGCTTTTAGCCATCAGATTACAGTCTGGATATTTTTATTTGTCCTTTCAAAATGACTGCAGAAGCAGGAGATGGAGAAATCGCAGCTTCTCCTGTGTGACCTTTTCATTTGCCTGCCTCCCCAATCTGCTTCGTGGTGTGTCGGCTTTGTATTTTGGTTTTGGTTTTTTGGTGTGTTTTTTGCTGTTTGTTCTTTGTTATTTTTATTAAAGATTTTCTTGGTTTACAAAGGTATGTACAATCTCTCCCCCCCCCCCCCGTAACATTTTTTACAGATCAGTTTCATTTGTTGAGACATTAGGAAGAAAAGGGGGAAAGGTGGGTGACAATATTTCTATTTTACTTAATATATGTGGGGTTTTGTGTCAGCGTCGCTTGTGCCGGTTCTCTGCTATTCACTTGGGGGTAAAGGCTTCGTCTTCTATTTGTCCCAGTACAGTTTCAGTTTATTGGTTAATTTTTCTAGTAGGGCTGTTTCCCATACTATTTGGTACCATTGGTCCATGCTTACTCCTGACAGGTCTCTCCAGTGTCTGGCTATGATGTTTCTGGCTGCTGAAAGTAGGTGGGTTATGAGTTCTTTGTGGTGTAAATGGGCATTATTGTCTTGGAAGATGTTTAGTAGTAGAACAAAAGACCAGCAGAGAGAAAATGGGCTGGAGAAAGAGAAACCATCCCTTCCTGCTTTAATAGTCAAGTAAAAGGGACGCGGGTGGTGCTGTGGGTTAAACCACAGAGCCTAGGACTTGCCGATCCGAAGGTTGGCGGTTCGAATCCCCGCTACGGGGTGAGCTCCCATTGCTCGGTCCCTGCTCCTGCCAACCTAGCAGTTCGAAAGCACATTAAAGTGCAAGTAGATAAATAGGTACCACTCTGGTGGGAAGGTAAACGGCGTTTCCATGTGCTGCTCTGGTTCGCCAGAAGCGGCTTAGTCATGCTGGCCACATGACCCGGAAACTGTACGCCGGCTCCCTCGGCCAATAAAGCGAGATGAGCGCCGCAACCCCAGAGTCGGTCACGACTGGACCTAATGGTCAGGGGTCCCTTTACCTTTACTAAAAGGGGCAGAGATAATCTCTAGGATGAAATCTGACACCCACAACCCTGCCTATGTGTTAACTTTGCATGAGAATGGGGAAGGAGGCATCTAACAAACCTTGTCTTTGGAGATCCTACGGAAGGGACTCCCAAGGCACTCTGGGGCTCCCCTACCTCTTCCCCTCATGTACCACGCCTGCAACTGGCCCTGGAGAGGTCAGGAGGAGACCCAGAACAGAGAGCAGGGTGAGGGAAGGGGAGGACCATTCTGTCTACCAAGCTGATGTGCTTGCGCCAGCATAGCAAGACATCAAATTCCATGTTTACTTTTTCCAAAGTGGTGCATGCTATTAAAAATGAAAAGTGCCCATGGTCCAGCAATTTCCCATGCTGGAATATGTCACACACAGAGCTGTACTAGGGCAGTGGAGGCATTAAGAAAGCAAGGTTCAAGGCAGAACCAAAAAACCAAACAAAAAACCAGAGTCCTTTCTGTTGGGGATAATTCAGACGGAAATTCCCAGGTGTCAAAAAAAGGTTATTTATGTATGCCGCTACTGCAGCCCGTGTTTTGCTAGCCCCAAAATGGAAAATGAGCGAGGTCCCAACTAAAGAAGAATGGCAACTTAAGCTGACAGAATATGCGCAGCTTGCGGAATTAACATATAGAATAAGAGAACAAGAAGAACATACGTTTAAAGAAGATTGGAAAACGTTTATTGAATATATGGAGGGAAATTGTGTACGCCTGGAAACGTTGGCAGCATTGAGATCAATTCAACAGTGTAAATAAGTTTTGATGGAAGCAATAATAGAATACTCAATGCTTTAGTTTTGGTAAAATATGCAGAGATTTATGACATGCGAAATGAACCATGGAAAGAGAAGAAGGGGTCATTGATATTATAAGGATGTAAAAAGGAGTATTTTAAATTGTAAAACAGAAAATTAAATAAAAATTCTATAGAAAAGAAAAGAAAAGAAAAGAAAAGAAAAGAAAAGAAAAGAAAAGAAAGGTCCAAGACAGAACTGCGGCTGGGGCAAAACCTCTCACACAGGGACGGAATGAAATGCACTGCACAGGAAAAAGGAACTGGGTTAATTTTGTGACCAAAATAGCAAGAGGGCATAGACCTGCTAGGTTCACAGAGCTGGAGTCTCTTGCACCTTTAAGAGTTGCATAGAAGGGATAATCCAGGTGCTGCTTTCTCTATAATTGCAATAATAGGATGGGAGAGCCAACTGTCCATTGCGGGCGTGCAGCTGTCCACCTCTGAGCATTAGCTCTTGTTTTTAATGGCATTCTCTTCCTTTTGCCCTTGGGCCAAACTGAATAGGCAGGGCAATACATGAAATACATGCTTGCCCCATTCATATAGGATGTGGCGGCAGGGAGCTAATCTTTACATCAACAGAACATGCGGAGGAGGAGAACAGAGCTATTCCATAGCTGTGCTCCGTAGCTTTGAAATAGCTTTTACAGCGCAATTGGACAACATGACAGCCGTTTAAGTAATCACCCTCATTGCATCAGTACTTGCTCAACATGGCATGCCTACCGTAGTACAAACAGATAACACACATCAGTTTGATGGCCACAAGTTCCAAGGATTTGCAAAGCTAGATGGGTTTATCCACAAAACATCCAGCCCAAGATATCTACAAAATCCAATGAACTTGTTGAGAATGGCCTAGCGAAGAGATTCCTAAATAAAACATTGAACTCAAAGGCTGATCCTTATTTGGTATGTCTTACTTACAGAACGGGACACGGGTGGCGCTGTGGGTTAAAGCCTCAGCGCCTAGGGCTTGCCGATCGAAAGGTCGGCGGTTCGAATCCCCGCGGCGGGGTGCGCTCCCGTTGCTCGGTCCCAGCGCCTGCCAACCTAGCAGTTCGAAAGCACCCCCGGGTGCAAGTAGATAAATAGGGACCGCTTACTAGCGGGAAGGTAAATGGCGTTTCCGTGTGCGGCTCTGGCTCGCCAGAGCAGCGATGTCACGCGGGCCACGTGACCCGGAAGTGTCTCCGGACAGCGCTGGCCCCCGGCCTCTTAAGTGAGATGGGCGCACAACCCCAGAGTCTGGCAAGACTGGCCCGTACGGGCAGGGGTACCTTTACCTTTTACTTACAGAACTAGTCCCACACAGCATGGCCTCTTCCCAAGAAAACTACTGCTCAATAGAAAATTCATCACAAGAGCTGGAGTCTCTTGCATCTTTAAGAGTTGCAAAGAAGGGAAAATCCTGCCAGGTGCTGCTTTTGCTATAATTGCAACGCACCGCTTGTTATCATCTGCCTGTTCTGCAGTTGAGGACTTCTTGGATCATTCGTTGTTTAGCTCCTTCACTTTGATCTTACCGCCTTGGGTGACCCTGCTAGGAGTAAGAGATTCCCAACAGCTTGCAGTGATTCTTCAACATCAACTTCGTTGGACTGGTTATGTTGTGCAGATGCCTGATTATCGTCTTCCGAAGCAACTATTCTATTCCAAACTTAACAATGGAAAGTGTAATGCTGGTGGTTTTGTTTCCTATGGACCTGGCATTGCACAGCACCAATGAAGGAGGTGGGTAATCCCTGCTCGCCCTACCCTCGTCCCTTGGGATGGGGCGTAGATTGGAAGGGGTTCGAGCATCACTGCATCTCAAAACCCTTCGCCGATAGTGATATCTAGCCCCGCCGCCATTCCTCCCTAGCCCTTCAATAGTGGGAATCCCAGACCCCATACTAGCCTCTTCAATAGAGGGGTAACATCCCCTCACTAACAAATCATCCCTGGGCCAGGACTCCTGGGTCAAAATGGTATGGGGAAGAGGTGAAGGTTTGATAGGGTAAGTATCCCTAGAAGATAAAACCCAACCAACCACACCCCAAGCGGTGGAGGGTGGTCCAACGGTGTTTTGTTAACTGTCAATCAATCCCCCTCTCCCTCCTGGATTGATTGGAGGACTGTTGGTTCTGTCTGTGGCTCTGGGAGTATTAATGAGGCATGTGCTATAAAATTAATTGATTAATTGCAGGAATAACATTATGCCAGTTTCAGAGAGAGGAGCAATTTCTCAATGATCGTAGGATTTCAGATGTGCCCTGACACGCCGAAACTCTGCCCATGTACCAGTGATAGCAGGATAAGTTGATTTACACCATGTCAGTGTAAAGGGAGAGTGAAATCGGCACGTATTTGCATTCCACACAACTAGGTTAGCCTCTCCCAAGCTAATCTTCTCTTGATGTTTCAGCCCAAGTCAGCACAGCCAATGGTCAGGGATGATGGGAGTTCAGAGCATCTTGAGGGCACCAGGTTGGGGAAGAGTGCACAATCCTCTCCTCATCCAGCAAGTGTGTTGTTGTTGACAGGGAGATGATTTGATGGAGAAAGTTTCACCTGCTACGTTTTCACTTTCATGTTGCTCTTAATGGCAAAGGTGCAAGAGTGGTGAAATAACATTTACCGGTAAATCCTGGCAACCACTGAGCTAATCACATTAGGCAATGCTCCTCAGCAGCGAACCAAATATTAATTTCTCCAGGTGCAGTTAGGAGCCCTTCTTGTGCTGCAGCAAACAGCTACTATTGCTACTGCTTGATGAAATTAAACTGCCACTTCAAATTATTGGGTTGGGTCTAGGTCATAATACTCAGAAGCTGACCCAACTGAAATCTGACTTTATTTACTCGAATCTGATGCTCACCGTTTTTGGTCAAATTACGTTGCGAAAATTCAGGTGCGCATTAGATTCAGTGGCGCATTAGACTCGGTTAGTTACTTGACTCCCGTTCAATACTCTGGTTTCTCTTCAGATTCACCTTTTCCTCGATTCCCATTTGGTACAATGCAGTGGAAAATTAAATGAGCCTTTTGGTGTACAGCAACTGCTCCCTTTTCAAGAGAGTGCGGGTGCATGCTGGGTTGTGATGTACTTATAAGTGAGTGTCTGTGTTTCTTGTTGGCACCCCTGATGTGGGGCAATCGAGTTGCGTGAAGTCCTTGAAGCAAGATTTAGGTCGCTATTTAGGAGGCTGAAAGCCAGAAATGTCCAAGGTAGCTCTTTTCCTGAAATGCTGCCAGTTCCACAGCTGAGCAGGGTCAATATGTGGACGAGGTTATGCGCTGGGAAACATTTTGAGACAAACTGGGCATGTACAGAAGGACCTAAACTGCTGCCACTTAAGTTAAAAAAAAGATGGCAAAGCAGCTTTTAAACCGATTGTGGCTGGCTGGCTGGGGGGGCCAATGGGAGGTGAGGGGCAAGCGCTATGTAGCTTTTGCCCTGAAAAATATTTTTGAACATCTGCAAATCTCAGGCTTCTCCCATCATGCCAGATGATACTTCCTACTTGCAGGTGGAACAGGTGGTGCTTTTTTGGCTCTGCAAAGATCTGCACATCTTTTGAGTTTGCGATTACAGTGATACCTCGGGTTAAGTACTTAATTCGTTCCGGAGGTCCGTATTTCTTAACCTGAAACTGTTCTTAACCTGACGCATCACTTTAGCTAATGGGGCCGCGCCGCCGGAGCACAATTTCTGTTCTCATCCTGAAGCAAAGTTCTTAACCTGAGGTACTATTTCTGGGTTAGCTGAGTCTGTAACCTGAAGCATATGTAACCCGAGGTACCACTGTATTCTATACGATGTCTGCTGCTGCAAGCCATTCTAAGTGTTGCTGCCGAGCTGGCTTTTGCACCAGGGGAACGTTGCAGAGCTCAGCCGATGTCTGGGGGAATTAGTATTCCACCACCGGCATCGAATCTATTTGTTTCCCACCCGGGTCATTTGTCTGAGGAGAAAGGGATCTTCCTTCTACGGGCCATTCTCAACCTGCCCTCTGTTTGCGTTCAGAGTTCAGCTTGTGTTTACCAACACAAAACCAAACATATGCCTGCCTTGGTTTGAGGACACGGTTTTATGGTTCCAGGATTCTGCTGCTACAAAGACTCCTAGAGCAGCTGCAACCCAGGGGCTTGTTCACATTCCCCAAATGCCAGAGGAGGCCCCCCCCCTCTCTCGGCATCATCTCCCCTGGGGTACACAAGGATGTCTGTCTGGCTCATTTCAATGCCATTACAAAGGAGATAAAATGCCCTGTTCCCCAATCGTTGCCACGTTCCTCAGGACTCTCTCTCTCTCTCTCTCTCTCTCTCTCTCTCTCTGTTACTTTTTAAAGTGACTTTTTCTGTGAGGGTGAATTGAAGGAAAGGAGTCAGGGAACTACAGTGGTACCTCAGGTTAAGAACTTAATTCGTTCTTGAGGTCCGTTCTTAACCTGAAACTGTTCTTAACCTGAGGTACCACTTTAGCTAATGGGGACTCCTGCTGCCGCCATGCTGCCGGAGCACGATTTCTGTTCTCATCCTGAAGCAAAGTTCTTAACCTGAGGTACTATTTCTGGATCAGCAGAGTCTGTAACCTGAAGCATCTGTAACCTGAAGCGTCTGTAACCCGAGGTACCACTGTAGTGGGTATCTTGGGATGAGGAAGATTCCTCCATTGCTAAGAGGATATTCCTCCCCCTGTCCCACAACCACACACACATACACAAAAGGTCTGATGTTACCGCAGGACGCTTTTGGGCACTACCAGGAAGCTTCTCCACTGCTGTCCTGATGTTTGCCCCGGACTCCTCATACGAAGCAGCTAGGTCTGGATGGTCACTTTAATTTTGCACAATGCTTTCAACATACGGTTGCTCAAGGGCATTGTGGGGTGCGGCACTCATCTCATTTTCAGGCCGAGGGAGGAGGCGTTTGTCCTCAGACAGCTTTCCAGGTCATGTGGCCAGCAGGACTGAACCACTTCTGGCGCAACAGGACACCGTGACGGAAACCAGAGTGCACAGAAAGATGGACTTGTCCTCCATTGCTGCAGAGAGTGGGCCTTGAGCCAGCGGGTTGGAATTGTCAGGAGGCAGAATCTGGCCAAACATTATGAGAAACTGCCCAACCACAAGAGTCTTCTGACAGTAAAGGTAAAGGACCCATGGATGGTTAAGTCCACTCAAAGGTGACTATCGCGTTGCAGCGCTCATCTTGCTTTCAGGCCAAGAGAGCCAGCTTTTGTCCACAGACAGCTTTCTGGGTCATGTGATCAGCAGGACTAAACCACTTCCGGCACAACAGAACACCGCGAGGGAAGCCAGAGTGCACGGAAATGCCATTTACCTTCCCGCCACAGCGGTACCTATTTATCTACTTGCGCTGGTGTGCTTTTGAACTGCTAGGCTGGCAGGAGCTGGGACAGAGCCACGGGAGATCACCTCATTGTGGGGATTTGAACCGCCGACCTTCCAATTGGCAAGCCCAAGAGGCTCAGTGGTTTGGACCACAGCGACACCCGCGCCCCACCTTCTGACAGTAGAGTGGGCAGGCTCTCCTTCCCTAGAGGTATTCTAGCAGAAGCTAGATGGCCGTCTGTCAGGGATGCCGTCATTGCATCCTAGCTGGCAGAGAGTTGGACTTGTTGGTCTCCAAAGTCCGTTCCAATTCTAGGGCAGTAATGGATGGGGTTGGGGAATGGCAGGGATTGAGGGGGAAATCTGTAAAGACCTCGCAGGCCAAGCCAACAGACTGACTCAGTGGGTGGAACAGGGCCAGTGATGAGGCCCTAAGCTACTGAAGGTAATGGGGTCCTTTATATATCCAGCTGTCTTTTGTCAACAACAAATTGTCACTGTTTTTTTGTGTTGAATATATGCTATATGGTAATTTATGGGCCTAATTGGTATCTAAAACCATTTGCACATGTTGCACATGAGAGCCAGTGTAGTGTAGTGGTTAAGAGCAGTGGACTCTGGGGAACCGGGTTCACGTCTCCGCTCCTCCACATGCAGCTGCTGGGTGGCCTTGGGCTAGTCACACTTCTCTGAAGTCTCTCAGCCTCACTCACCTCACAGGGTGTTTGCTGTGGGGGAGGAAGGGAAAGGAGATTGTTAGCTGCTTTGAGACTCCTTAGGGTAGTGATAAAGCGGGATATCAAATCCAAACTCTTCATCGTCTTCTTCTTACCATGCAACCAGTCCATGCAGAAGGTAGGCACCCTGTATATAGAAATGAGCAAACCAGTGATATTTCGGGGAGCAGGCTAGCAGGCGGGGCCCATGACTTACATCATAGGAGCCTACAAAACACAAAACACTGGTGCTGTATGTAGGTTTTATTTTATTTGTTTTTTATCTTATAGTTTGGAAATGTACATCCAGGTTTTTTCCCTTTAAATTTTTTTGGGGGCCCCCCAAGAGAGTGAGGTCCTAAGCTATAGCTTGTTTAGCTTATAGCCTATGTAAATCCAGCACGGGGTGGGACTCAGATTAGGGAAGCCCTGTGCAGCTGCTTTCACTTGCACAGCTACTCCCCGCAGAGCCCCAAAATTGGCTCTGAAAAAAGATAGAATATGCAGAAATGGCGAAACCTACTGGGAGAATAAGAAATCAAGATAACATTTTTTTAAAATAAAAGAATGGAAACGGTTTTTTGAATATTTACAGATAAATCATCGACAGATAAAAACACTGGCAGGTTTACTGTAATAACCTGCAGTTACATAAGAGTATATATATTTAAAGAAGATGAATAAAGGAGCAAATTAAGTTAATTTGGATATGCAGAAGAAGATATTAAAAACAACTTTAAGGAACTGTAGAAAGAGGGGGAAGGAAGTCAAGTTTTGAAATGTCAAAATGATTGCAAAATTAGCGAAATGTACAAAATTAGTGAAATGTATAAACTTGAAAAGTCTAAATAAATAAATGAAGAAAGAAAATTGGCCCGGGGGAGGGGGGGTAGGTGGGTCAATACATCTCTAGAGAAGTTTGCTATCTGGCAAGCCGAAATGTTTGCCTCCTTACGGCAGCTAGGGTTTTGTTAGCCCAGAAATTGCCAAATGAGTGAATAAGGAGGATTGGCAATTAAAAATGACAGAATATGCAGAGTTAGCGGGTCTAAGAAGTGAAATAAGAGAACAAGAAGATCAAGTATATAAAGAGGAATGGGGGGGGGGAATTGTGTAGTATCTGGAAAACAACTGTAAACACGTGAAAATGTTTGTAAGGTCAAGGTAAATTCAACAGTTATAAGACATAACAAAGGAATCATAAAGGAATGAGGGAGTTAGATGGATAGCCAAGAATATGTGGGATAGGTGGGAAAATTAAAGGAACCAGGGGAGGGAAAGAAGGGAGTAGTAAATGACTGGTTTGTTTGAAAGAAAGATATTGTCAGAGACTGCCTCCAGGTCCCAGCTCACAGAGGACCAACGCTAGCCGGTAGAACTGTACAAAAGTCTTTATTGAAATGTAGTTTCCATTTCCAAACCCTAGCGTGCGTCTCTACGTCTAGACCCTAGATCGGCGAAGCTCCATCTGATTCTCCGCCCCCTGTACACCAGCTTAAGACTCTAGCCTTACTCCACCTCTTGCGTCTCTCCTTTCGCCTCTGGGTCCTACCACCCCCCGGGGTCCCCCTCCTTCCTGGGGTGTTCCCTTTGGCAACTCCCTAGCTCTGCCCACGGGAGCCCCTTTCTGTGAATCCTCCGATTCGCTGGAGAGACTTAGAGACCTCGGGCGGCTATCATCGCTAACTTCTCCCTCCGATTCCTCCCCATCGGTCTCTAATCCCTCCCTTTCCTGCCCCTCTGCTCCTGAGCCCCTGACAGATATGAATGGGGACAGGTTTATTTTAATGTGAATGTAATGTTGAAAAATATGAAGTTGTGTTTTTTTTAAGTTTGCCCTGGTGGGACGATTGCCTTAGCACGACATTGAACTCCTCCCATAATATTACAGGAAGGAAGTCTAACGACGTAGCAACGGGACAGGGTTGTTGTTGTTTTTTGAAGGCATAAATAAGAGACACTGTTTGCCTCCACGCTGAGGGCCACAATCTCTCCTCCTCTCTCTCTCACTGCAGAAAGATGTATTTCATTCTAGGATTTCAACACAGCACCCTCATGCGGGACGTGACTCTATGTGCAGCTATGCACATCTGCCGGGAAGGCGGCACCCAGCCCACATCTCAAGAATGTCTGGCTTCCCCGGAGAGGCCCTCCTACATGCTGCTGATTCGCAATGACGCGCAACAGACCACTTTGCAACTCCTCCCCTCGCTGCCGTGGGTTGGCTGCAAGACTGCATGGAGTGGGGTAGAGATATGCAGAGAATGTGCGGAATCCCCAAGCCCAAAGCAGCTGCAGAGGGCAGCCCTCTCCTCAGATCCTGGGCTGGGCTTCCTGCCTCTGAAGCAGCTCTCCTGATTACAGCTCTCCTAGGTCACCCTTGGGCGGAAGAGCGGGTTGGTTGGAGTGGCAGAAACCGAGAGTGTTTGCATGCAATGTTTGCAGGAGCTTTGCTAGGCAGCAGATGAGCCCTTAAGCCGCTCCTTTTGTGTTTCAGTTATTTTCAATTTGCCTCTCCCTCCCTCTAGAATTTGTATTATGTGCTGGGGTCCTTCAGCCATTCTGGACGTCTGTTTAGGTTACGATGAAGCAGGTTCTTGTCTAGGAAAGTTCAGCCAGTGTGGGAGGTTGTCAGTTTCCAAGGCGCATACAGAGCGGCTGCCTCGGGCGGCAGAAGCACTAGAGGCAGCATCCCAACTGCCCTGCAGATTCTGCTGTTGCCAGGATGCCCCACTGTTGCCACATTTTGGGGAGAGGGTGCAGTGTTGCTGTTTTCCCCTGCCCCTGGGGTGGAGAATACAAAGAGCGAGGCCTTGTGGAACACCTCTTTCATGCCAAGTTTTGGGGAGAGGAGGGCATTCAAGGGGTGGCACATTTTTGCCTTGCATCAGGTGGCTAAATGGGCTGCCCCTGGGTGAATCTTTGGCATGATTCACATGCTCACCCATCTGGAAACCCTATGTATCTAGTGAAGCATGGGTTGCACATGCATTTGTCTCCTTGCTGTGGAACTGACAGAGTGAGCGCTACACAGGGCCTTCTTAAGCATATCCGACACCGTGGTGCAAAGATCCCTCTGGCGCCCCACCCCCCCGTTTCCCAGAGTTGTCCCAGAGCTTTTCCCAAGCCTCTGCGGCGATCGTTCTCCTATTGTAGGGGCTTGAGAAGGAAGCTGCACGTCTGCCAGTCATATAGTTGGCGGGGCACAGCTTCCAGCCTAAGCCTCTGAGGGATCGCTCCCCTCCTGTGGAGGCTTGGGGGGCAAGTTGCACGCCTGCAAGCCATATGGTTGACAGGGCACAGCTGGCGGGCATCAGGAGGGAAAGGGGAGGCCGCTGGCAAAGCCGCACAGCTCCCCCACTCGCTGGGGCGCCCCTGAGAGGCTGGCGCCCTGGCACAACACGCCAGTAAACCCAATGGAAAAGACGGCTCTGGCGCTACATGCATTATGCTCAGCTCCCGTAATCATTCAGCTTTTTTCCCTTTAAGCCAAAGGATCATAAGGATCCAATGTCTGTGGGTCATGCAGGCACCTTGCATCCCTCATGATTTCATACACATACACGCCCATGTTGTCAACAACGCACCATCACCCATGGGATTTGGAGATACACGAGTCCTTCGTCTTAAAGCAGTGTGATATCCCTATGGACTGAAAGTAACTGCCACTGTTATATGGTGTGAGAGGTAAATGTAAGTTTACTCCTTTCCATGTGTTTTTTTTTTAAGACATCCCAGATGCTGCCTTGTGTGTGAATGGTCTACAAAAATGCAAACGCAACACACTGGCTAATAACTGTTAGTGAATATATAATTGGTTATGATGTCATTCAAAATATCCGGAATAGTTCAACTATTTCAGAATAATTGTCAATGAAAAATTCATACTAGTGGGAATTATGCTAGTAGATCCCCACTAGTATGAATATTTCATTGATAATCATTCGCTGATAAAGACTTTATTCTGAAACAGTTGAACTATTCCGGATATACTGTCCTTTTGAGACTTCAGAGAGACGTCTTCCTTTGATACTTTTGTGAGATATCTTCCTTTGAGAGATGGCTTGGCATTCCTTGCTATTCATTGATTTGTTTGATTCTTTGTTTCACTCTGATACAGTGGTACCTCAAGGTTAAGTACTTAATTCGTTCCGGAGGTCCGTACTTAACCTGAAACTGTTCTTAACCTGAAGCACCACTTTAGCTAATGGGGCCTCCTGCTGCTGCTGTGCCGCCGGAGCATGATTTCTGTTCTCATCCTGAAGCAAAGTTCTTAACCTGAAGCTCTATTTCTGGGTTAGCGGAGTCTGTAACCTGAAGCGTATGTAACCTGAAGCGTATGTAACCCAAGGTACCACTGTACATATAACAACTTGTAGTTACTTGTATATTTTGTGAGATGTGTTGTATGATATATACATCATTTTGAAGTGGCTTATTCATATATTTTGAATGACATAATAACCAATTCACTAACAGTTATTAGCAAGCGTGTTGTGTTTGCATTTTTGTAGATTGTTACATTTTGCAACACAGGGGTCTGTGTTTGTTCAGATTATGTGTGAATGGTGCATAAATAAGATCTACTCATTGTAGCCGCCCCATTATATCTCATTTGGCTTTAAACCAGAATGGTTAGGAGTCTTGGGACCAATAGGCTGTCCTGAACTCACCCTAGAAATAGCCCTCTGTGTGGTACTATTTTGTCCACAACTCTCTGTACCCTGAAGTGTCAAGACCTTCATCAGCTAGCCCTTGGGGTATCAAATAAAGCATTTGGGGGCAAGGGAAGCTTTGGTGGGGAGAGACCCCAGCAGACACCCAGCAAAAGCAGACAATTCCTCCAAGCCTCGTTGGACCTTAGAGGCATTGGGGCATAGGGGCCCACATATAGATGGCAGCACGGCCCATAAATGCACACCCATCTTCTCAGGGCCCATGACATGTTTATTTCTGATTTGGTGGCCGTCTGCTTGCTTTCTGCTCACACAAGGTGTGGCAGTTGTCACTTGCAATGAGGCATCTCTGACTCAGATGAGACTGAGGAAATAAATTGCCTCCATTTTGTGTGCCCAGGCCCCCAGAGTGGGGTCTTCCCTAGCTTCACATTTCCATGATGATTATGGGGGTTCCAACAGCTGTTACCTCAAGGCCCACCAACCAGACAGGACAGCATAAGAGTTCCACACAGACTTTTGATTTACACAGAACTCCTCATCCGTCTGGCGAACGTTTCTGTGTGCCTTAAGAGGCAGCCCCTTCTGATGGAACCTGCCCCCACTTAGAAGACAAAACTTCACAGGTCTTGAATCTTTTCTTCCCTGGGACGGACATTATCTGAGGCAAAGAAGCCATGTCAAGAAGACCTGGCGGCATTGGCACATCTGAATTACTCATAGGTACCAAGCCTTAAATTCTTGGACAGGTTTGTCAACAAACCTGAGAAGTGGGGAAAGGATTACTTCATCCTGTTTCATGTTGTGGGGAAAAGACTCTCGAGAACCAGACCTTGCAAGAGCAAATCTGGGAGTGGCAGGTAGGAATATTTCCTATTCTGGTGCTTCTTCCTGGCAAACCAGAGACCAGCGGTGGGAATGCAACAGGCATGGAGACCAAATGGAGACCTCTGGGCCTCTCTGTCCTTCCCATGGAACAGGCTATGCCACCTCTCTAGACCACAGCAGTGGCTTGCAAGAGGGCAGGGTGGGGTAAGGGGGCAGCAGTGAGGTTGGGCAAGCTCCCAGACGATCCAAGTGTCTCTGTTTTCCAGGGACAGACCCAGATATACAGAAGCTGTTTTGGTTCTGTTTTGATCCCGGAATGTCCCACTTTTCCTTAGGACGTCCCTGTTTTCCTCGGAGAAATGTTGGAGTGTATGGAGTTATGCAACCCCCGAGCCAAGGAGATAAGTAGTTGTTCAACCTTTAGAAGACATCTGAAGGCAGCCCTGTATAGGGAAGGTGTTTTTTAAAAAAACATTTAATGTTTGATTATTATTTATATGTTAGAAGACACCCAGAGTGACTGGGGCAACCCAGTCAGATGGGCAGGGTATAACTAATAAATTATTATTATTATTATTAGTAGTAGTAGTAGTATGGAATAGGATGGAGAAATGTTGGAGGGTACGAGTTCCCCTGACCTTGCCGCTGCAACCTTGTCCCTACCCATCCGATGAACACTGCAGTAGCACTTTTGAGAGGAAACTGCTGCTTCTTTCCCCTGCAATCGACACAAGATAATATCCCCAAGGCAACTATCTGTAAACAAACAATAGACATCCATGCAAATGGCAAAAGTAGTTTCTCTCCCAAATAGATTTTATCTTAAACAATAGCAAACGCAGTAAATAAAGAGTTCACTTGTAATATAATACAGTGGGACCTCAGGTTACATAGGCTTCAGGTTACAGACTCCACTAACTCAGAATAGTACCTCAGGTTAAGAACTTTGCTTCTGGATGAGAACAGAAATCGTGCTACGGCGGCGCAGCAGCAGCAGGAGGCCCCATTAGCTAAAGTGGTGCTTCAGGTTAAGAACAGTTTCAGGTTAAGAACAGACCTCTGTAACAAATTAAGTACTTAACCCGAGGTACCACTGTAACTGGTTTGGTGCTCAATTTCTTCTCTTTCCAAAATGGATTTTATCTTGAACAATTGCAGACACAGTAATAAAGAGTCCACTTGTGATATAAAAAGGTAAAGGTAAAGGACCCCTGGACAGTCAAAGGCGACTATGGGGTGTGGCACTCATCTTGTTTTCAGGCCAAAGGAGCTGGCATTTGTCCACAGACAGTTTTCCAGGTCATGTGGCCAGCATGACTAAACTGCTTCTGGTGCAACGGGACACCGTGACAGAAGCCAGAGCGCACAAACAACACGCTGTTTACCATCTTGTCACAGCGGTACTTATTTATCTACTTGCGTTGGTGTGCTTTCAAACTGCTAGGTTGGCAGGAGCTGGGACAGAGCAACAGGAGCTCACCCCTTCATGGGGATTCGAACCACCAACCTTCTGATTGGCAAGCCCAAGAGGCTCAGAGGTTTAGACCACAGTGCCACCCACAGCCCTACTTGTGATATACCAGTGGTTTAGTGCTCGGGCGTCGTTCCGGTAATCCGACATTTTGTCACTAAGGAGCTTAGTCATCGAGCTTTATAGTAAATAATGTGCAAGAGAAGACAGTATGTAAATAACTTAAAGCAGGAGCATATCTGTCCCCATCTGCATGTTTCCATCAGGAGGAGCATAGAAAGAGGACGATGCCCCTTAGTTTGTTAAACCTCCTTCCCCTGACTAATGTCCAGCTATGTGTCTCGTCATGCCATCCATGCTCCGTGCCCTCGAGGGCTTTCGTCTGGACAGGGCACACCCCCAAACCCCATGACAATGCCTCTTGAACGCCTGAATCGACACCTCTTGTCCTAGAGAAATGTGGTCACAGAACAGGGCCAGCTCACCCTCACTGTGGGGTGAAGCAGCTGCCTCAGGTGGCTGAAGCCCCCCGAGGCAGCACCCACATGGGTGTCGGGACCTGTGTTCGATCGAGCGACCCCTCTGACGGGATTAACGACCTGAGCCTTTGATAAGGCTCCAAGCACGTTCACAGAGATTCAAAGCAGCAGAAGTGATGAGATTTATGAGCTACATGCTAAGAGTTTTTTTACTAAGCTACGCAGACAGAAAAGAAATACATCCTCTCTCTGTGAAAGCAGAGAGCAACTGCAAAAACAAAGGAACAGGAAACAGTAACATCACATCCATCTCCCGTCTTCCGTGAGACTTCCAACAGTCTGGAATGTCTCTGGAATGTAAAACAGAGTCCTGTGACTCAAAGCAACTGCACAGTGGCAACAGAAACCAACATCCTCCCCCTTTCTGTGAACACCACTGGGCAGTGTGTTAGTACAATCTCAGTACAAACCCAGTTTCTGTACAGTGGTGCCTCGCAAGACGAAATTAATTCGTTCTGCGAGTTTCTTCGTCTTGCGGATTTTTCGTCTTGCGAAGCACAGCTATTAACGGCTTAGCGGCTTAGCGGCTATTAACGGCTTAGCAGCTTAGCGGCTTAGCGGCTATTAACGGCTTAGCGGCTTAGCAGCTATTAACGACTTAGCGGCTTTAAGAAAAAGGAAACAAACTCGCAAGAACTCGTAAGACGTTTTCGTCTTGCGAAGCAAGCCCATAGGGAAATTCGTCTCGCGGAACGACTCAGAAAATGGAAAACTCTTTCGTCTTGCGAGTTTTTCATCTTGCGATGCATTCTTCTTGCGAGGTACCACTGTACATAGGTGGTACAACCTTGCGGAACAACCTTGGACAACAAATCAGCAGGAATTTCATTACCTTGCATGTAGGACACTGTTACTAGTCCTTTCTGAACACATTCCCTAGCATGTTGCAGCTTCAATTGCAAGTGCTTCATGCTTTGCTGACTTCCACTGCAGGTGGAGAAGCTTTGGTGCCAATTTCTGGCTAGAGATCTCATGGAGAGTGAGAGATCTTGTGAGGCTTCAGCAAGGTCTCGTGAGATCTCGCCCTAAGTTAGCAGAGGGGGCAGTGGCAGGTGGCAGTGCCAGCCGAGGTGAATGGTGGGGTGGCAGGGATGGGGTGATCGGTGCTGCAGAGAGGGGCGGAACTTTCCATTTCGCCTCAAGTGGCGAAACAGCATGTCCCACCCCTGCCCCGGAAGATTGTCTCTGAGTTGATGAATGTGTCGCTTGAGCTGGGGAGGAGGGGAAAGATTCCCACCCTATAGATAGACAATGTGCATTCTTAAGGAACCACACTATTTGCTATATGGTTGTGTATACTTGCTGCCACTCCAGAGCTGTTCTTCTGAGAAATTTATCTCAGTCTCTTTCTGCAACTACCGTGGGAATTCCAGGGGTTTTCAGTTTCAGCCTTGGTCAGGTCAGACATGAAGAGGAAGAAGAAGAAGAAGAAGAAGAAGAAGAAGAAGAAGAAGAAGAAGAAGAAGATGACCAGTGGGGCCTACTTCCTTTTCCCACACTCATTGTGGTGTTTTTTTTCTGAGAGTACTCACGGGTACTCAGTACAGGACATTTTCTTTCTTAAAAAAAGAAATCAAAAGTGTGGCACTTACACTAGCAACTTCAAAGTGAGTACTGGCACCTTCTTTCTAGAAGAAAAACACTTGTTTAAACCAAGCAAATAAAATTCCATAAATGTGCCTCAAAGACATCCAGTAGGGTTTGTTTGTTTAATTTATTGCAATTGTATACCACCTTTTCCTCCAAGGGGCTCTAGGTGGTGCTCGTGGACCCTCCCCCCGCTCATTTAACCCGACAACAGTCCTGTGAGGTAGGTTGGGCTGAAAGACAGGCGCAGGTCTAAGATCGCCTAGGGAGTTTCATGGTCCAGGACAGATTTGAACCCTGGTCTCCTCAGATCCTAGCACGACACTCTCCACCATGACTCCGCAGTGGCACTCGCAGCACTGAGTGACCATGCTTTTCTGTCAGAGCCCTGGTGGTGAGCATGGTGCGTCTCCGGGTCAGGGGCAGCAAGCCGGTTTGCCCCAACCACAACATTGCGTCAGTACTTTCCTTCTCTTTAAGAGACATCACCAAACATTCATGTGTACTGGAGAAAATAAAAAGACATACTGCCTTTGTCTGGGATGTGACGCAAGTTTAGTCTCTCTCTCTTTATTGTTTTCTTTCTTATTTTCTCTTTCTTTCTTTCTTTCTTTCTTTCTTTCTTTCTTTCTTTCTTTCTTTCT
>JAXCMG010000049.1:515203-580130 GCA_034642415.1 Podarcis siculus | reverse complement strand
TCTTTCTTTCTTTCTTTCTTTCTTTCTTTCTTTCTTTCTTTCTTTCTACTTTTCACGTTTATACATTTCACTAGTTTTATACATTTCACTAGTTTTATACATTTCACTAGTTTTATACATTTCACTAATTATGCATTCATTTTGACATTTCAAAACTTCTTCTGCGGTTCCTTAAATTTATTTTTGATATCTTCTGCCTATCCAAATTAACTTAATTTGCTCCTTTATTCACCTTCTTTAAATATATAGTCTCTTATGAAACTTCAGGTTGCTACAATAATCCTGCCAATGTTTTTATCTGTTTATGATTTTTCTGTAAATATTCAATAAACCATTTCCATTCTTTTATTTTTTAAAAAAATTGCTATCTTGATTTCTTATTCTTCCGGTAAGTTTCACCATTTCTGCATATTCCATAAGTTTCTGTATCCATTCTTCCTTTGCTGGGACTTCTGCTTCTTTCCAAAGTTGAGTCCTTTCTCAGCAGACTGCAGATCATTCACACCCTCCCAGGTTTTGTTTTTTTTGTCACATCAGCAGAGTGTGACAAAACCTTGGGAACAGGCATTTTGATGTCATGACTTCAGAGGCACATTTAGGGCAATGCGACCCCACTGGGCACTGAGCCTAGTGGGTGGTGCAGGGCATCAGATCTATGATGTAGTGAAATGAGAGGTGGGGGGTTGCCAAATTTTGGCCTCACACAGGGCGCCGCTGAAATTTGAAAGACCGAAGTCCACCTCTGGTGACTTCATTTTTTTAAAAAATAATATTTATTAGAGCTTAAAAATACAACAAAACAGAAAAAAGAAGTAACAACAACAAAAATATCAAGTAAAACAAAAACAATCAAACAACAGAGAAGGAAAAACAAGAAAATAGAATAAACCTTATTAACTTAACTTCATTACCTTGTTTCTTTGACCTCCTCTCGCCTCCCTTTTTTGTATTCTGCTTCAATTAATTATTTCAGCAAATTCTTTCCATCTTTCCCAAATTGTTAACCAATAATTTATCTTAACCTAGTATACTTTTACTTTCCCTCATTTCCTTCGACAGTGTATTTAACTTAAGTCCTTTATAGTATTTATACAAAAGTCACATAGTTTCTTTCCAGACTCCTTCTAAACTTCCTCAATTTTGCTATATTTTTGTAAATAAGCCTTAAATTTCTTCCAATCTTCTTCCACCAACTCTTCTTCCTGGTCCCGGATTCTGCCCGTCATTTCGGCCATTTCCATAAAGTCCATCACCTTCATCTGCCACTCTTCCCGCGTGGGTAGATCTTGTGTCTTCCAATATTTTGCAATCAGTATTCTTGCTGCTGTTGTAGCGTACATAAAGAAAGTTCTATCCTTTTTTGGCACCAATTGGCCGACCATGCCCAAGAGGAAGGCCTCTGGTTTCTTCAGAAAGGTATATTTAAATACCTTTTTTATTTCATTATAGATCATTTCCCAGAAGGTCTTGATCTTTGCACCTTTGGTGACTTCAACCTTGAACAGAGCTCCTGAAGTGAAACCTCTCTTTCCCCCTTTTTTTCTTTTCTGAAGAAAGAACGGAACAGAAGCAAAACACTCACAGTTATGGAGGTTCCACTACTGCATCTTCCTAGAAGCGAGTTTTTGACATGTGTGATGGCATATTCAGTAGGTGAGCCCAATGGCATAGCGGTGGGGTGTGTGTGTGTGTGCAGAGGGGCTATTGCCTTGGGTGCAAAATTAGAGAGGAGCCCCGCAAAATTTCAAAAGAAAAATAATCCACTTTGAGGGGTTACAAGCGGTGTAAAAAATTCATGAAATAAATAATAATAATAAAATAAACGGTCGGCACTGTCCCCTCCCCAGCTTCCCTCTCCCTGCCACGAAGACCCTTCCTCACCCCCATCGCCACCCGGCCTTGACAGGAACCACCGGTTAGGGGGCACAATATTTGCCTTGCCCCTGAGGTGAACGTTGCATGTGTCTCGTCTCTTTGAACGAGTATGTCAAAAGGAAAACTTTTATTTTTGGAAACATGGCACCCCCTAGTGTCCAGAAGTGCTTTTTGCAACATATAGTTTTAGCTGCTTGACTTCGGATGCGTGACTGGCTTAAAACGCAGCTAGGTTGTTTCTTCCCCACCTCCTTTGTTCAGATTAAAGCTGGTTTTCCGGAAAATACATCAACATTCAGCGTCTCCTAAGAAATGCCGGGATAGATACAGGACTGATACGGATTGCAACTAACATTGTTGTGTGTAAACCATTTCCCAAACCAGTGGTGGGACTGCAGTGGATGTAAACTGCCCTAGAGGCACTAATTTTATCCCTATGGATGTTTTTGGAGGAAAAGCAGACTTTGGGGGCCACAAAATGACAATTCAAAGTGTTGGTGCTGACCTTTAAAGCCCTAAACAGTCTTGGTCCTGTATACCTGAAGGTGCGTCTCCACCCCCATTGTTCAACCTGGACACTGAGATCCAGCGCCGAGGGCCTTCTGGCGGTTCCCTCGCTGCGAGAAGTGAGGTTACAGGGAACCAGGCAGAGGGCCTTCTTGGTAGTGGCACCCACCCTGTGGAACACCCTCCCACCAGATGTCAAGGAAATAAACAACTATTTTACTTTTAAAAGACAACTGAAGGCGGCCCTATTTAGGCAAGTTTTTAATGTCTGATGCTGTATTGTTTTTAATATTTGGTTGTAAGCTGCCCAGAGTGGCTGGGGAAACCCAACCAGATGGGTGCGGTATAAATAATAAATTATGATTAAGATTATGACCCCCCCTCCTCTAAACAGTACCTTTACTTTTTCAGTTTTCACTGAGTTTTTGAATTCCAGTTTCCCCTTCTGCTCCTGTTTCATCGCCATCACCCCCTTCCCACTGCCCTGGCTCTCTTTTTTCCCAGGTGATCCCAGCCAAGCAGGGATTATATGTAGGGAATGTGATGATATCATGGCACTATGTAGCCAATCAGATTTGGCTATGTGACAAGGCAGTTGAAAGCAAACAAAACCAATCCTTCGCCTTGCTCTAAAATGATGTGGGGCCTCAGCTGATGCCCAAATATGCCAACTCCTGGAAAATCCTTGGAAGGTTTCTCCAGCCCTGTTGTAAGAGCTCATCCCTACTTCCATTTGCCCCACAATTTCTTAGGCACAGGTCTCGGAGGTTTTTCTTTTGTCCCACAACTTTCCCCAGGAAAACCCGCCGTTTGCTGCTAAAGCAGAACAAATGTCAATCTCTGGGGAAACCCAACGTATGTTTGTACTGATTCAACAGCAAAGAGTGGGTTTTCCCAGGGAAAGTGGAATGACAAAAGCAAAACTGCTCAGACCTGTGCCTGGAAATCAAGGGACATAGGTTTCCAGTATGTCAGAGACCAGGCTGAGGAGTACGGCTCTGATGAGGAATGGTGGGAGCCTCCCCCTCCCCCTGACCAGGATCCTGGAAGCTGCCCAGGAGCAGAAGGACAGTATAGATTTGGAACAGTGGTTTGCAGAGGGGCATAGTTCTGAAGACAAAAGTTGGGAAGAACTGGGGGGTGAACAGCAAAGTGAAGAAGAACTGGAAGAAAGAGAGCTAACAGACTCTCTCTCTTGCTGGAAATTGTCCAGCCTATCAGTCCAAGGTCATACAGAGCAGATAAGGTGGCTACACAAAAAGCACGGTGGTTGCGAGATCAGGTTGCAAGGCACAGAAGTGACTAGGAGAGAAGTGGGTGGAAACCTTAATTGGGAGCACCTTCATTCCAAGAATGGATGCTTTGTTCTTTTGCTGGGATCATTAAAAACTCTTTAAATGGTGAGAGACTCTTTTTGCTTTGTTCTGCTTATCTACGGCCCGGGGGTGGGGGGTAGGAAGCTGTGTCCCCGTGTTGCTGACACGGTACAGCAACAAAACTCCACGTTCCCAATGCCCTCCAGGAATGGTTCTGAGTTGATGGCATTTCCCAGTGCTTGAGCTCTGGACCTCGTCTCTTGAAAGTGAGCCGGCGCATCAGCATCATTGTTTTCATGGCAGGCTGAAAAGAAGCTTGGTCCCAAACACACCAGCACAAATGCTCTCATCAGGCACAAGACCCACTCGGGTACAACAACCTGGTACATCAACCTGGTTGCCACATCAAAAGTGGACTCTGATGTTTTTGAACTCCATCTGAAAAGA
Organism: Podarcis siculus; assembly: GCA_034642415.1. Lineage (NCBI taxonomy): Eukaryota > Metazoa > Chordata > Lepidosauria > Squamata > Lacertidae > Podarcis > Podarcis siculus. The sequence goes on along the minus strand of JAXCMG010000049.1, from coordinate 575,985 downwards.
GCTACCAAAATGGGAAAGGACTCCAAGAAAGTAAGATTCCAGTTGATTCCGGCCAATGTCCAGGACTCAGGCCAGAACTGTGCATTCCAGAGGCCCCTGAAGCATCTGCAAAGCCTGGCTGAAGAATGTACACAATTCAGTCAATTTATGCACATTCCCCAAGGCCGGTTGGAGATTCAGTGTATTGACGGGTTAATGTGAACAACACCCCCTCCCAAGAAAATCCAGGTCTTTATGCCTATAAAGAAATAATTTAAGACCTTCTGATGGAAAGGGGGTAGGAGTCTTGATGGCCCTCTGCACACAGTTTATCCATTTGTACCCCACATCCCTACCCCACAGCCTCGTACCTGCCAAAAAACTGCAATTTCGTAACATATATATCTCAAAACCGACAAACCAGAATTATATTTGCATGGTAAAAGAAAAGTTGAGACATTGCATAGCTCAATGGCAGATGCTGGATTATACAGGCATGACGAAACAAGCCTGGCAGAAAGACAAAAACTATTGATTCTCAGCAAAGGAGATGCAGGGGTGAAAGGTATGGAGCCTCTCTCTGTTCATGGCTTACTTCTCTCACCAGTCTTTGTCTTCCAGGAGAATGACCCTGCCACCTGGCCAGATTCTGACACTGGAAGTGAGCCTGGCTAAGAGAAAATGATGTAGGGACGCAAGTGGTGTGCTCAGAGAGGTGCAGTTTCTTCCCCCTTCACTCTTTTACGCTGTGTCCACACTAGGGCATTCATGCGTACATTGGGCTGCTGTTTCGGTGTGTACAATTGTGTATCTTTGTCCACACACAAGTGCTTTCCCTTTTATGCCTTTATTGCTTGATGGGCTATACAGTGGACCCTCGGGTTACATGACCTTTGGGTAACGTAACTTTCGGGTTGCGAACGCGGCAAACCCAGAAGTGTGTTCTTCTGGGTTTTGTCACACGTGAATGCGCAGAAGCACTCTATCATGCCATGCATGTGCGCAGAAGTGGCGCCTCTACTTGCGGATTTTTCGGGGTACGTACAGACCCCTGGAATGAATTACATTTGTATCCAGAGGGTCCACTGTATTCGCAAGAAGAAGGTGGTTTGCAATTCATAGGGTTGACATATTTCAAAAAGTGAAAATCCGGACACAAAAGTTTGGCCAAGACCTTTTTAAAGCAATTTACGCCCGGACATTATACTGCAGGCTATGTCTGGGAAATTCCAGATGTATGGCAACCCTAGCAATTTGGGATCATTCACATTTTCCTGGCCACTTTCCCCCTGGAGTGGTTAAGCGCTCAATTGGAACAAACAGTAATTGGGTTTTTACAAACAGGGCAAGTGGAAAACCTCTCAGACCCGTGCTTTCTAGACATGGGAGAAGTGAAGTGTGAACAAGCCCACATCCTTTCTATATAGCTAGGGAAAGTCCAGATTTAAACACCCACATCTCTGCTATTGTGATATGAAAATAAGGTAAAGGACCTTTAGGTCCAGTCGTGGCCGACTCTGGGGTTGTGACGCTCATCTCGCTTTATTGGCCAAGGGAGCCGGTGTACAGCTTCTGGGTCTTGTGGGCAGCAGAGGTGAACCAGAGCAGCGCACGGAAACACAGTTTACCTTCCCGCCGGAGCGGTACCTATTTATCTACTTGCACTTTAACGTGCTTTCGAACTGCTAGGTTGGCAGGAGCAGGGACCGAGCAACGGGAGCTCACCCCATTGTGGGGATTCAAACCGCCGACCTTCTGATCAGCAAGTTCTAGGCTCTGTGGTTTAACCCACAGCGCCACCCGCGTCCCTTGTGATATGAAAATACGGGGGGGGGGGCAAATCAGATGGGAGGAGAAATGGTTCATCTCAGAAGAGAAGGGAAAGCAGCCGTTGCAGATGAAAGCTGTAGTCAGAAAGCAGACCGGGGCTTGTGGAATGGATGCTGTCTCCGGTGGGGATGAAAGGGTGGCGATGGCTGTGTAAGCATCGGAAACTAAGCCGAGAGGAAGGCACGGGAGGTTGAAGCAAAGCTCCCTGTGGGCTCCAGCTGAAGGATCCACCAGAGTGATGTGCAGGAAGGTCCCCCTTGGAGAGACTTCCAGGGCTGTCCTGGGAGAGGAGAGTTTCCACTACGGAGATGAGCCAGCTTTGCATTTTCGGATGCGAAGGGAAGCGGGCTAGGTCTCGTCCCCATTCTCAGCCCTGTCCACCCACACTGGCCCCGAGAGGGGCTTCTGCTGTGCATTGGACGGTTTCCCTGCATATCCCAGCATCTGACCGACGGCACGGAGGAGCTGGTCGTGGTCCCTCTCCATCCCAGACAGGCGGCGCTCCTGCAAAGGGGACATTGGAGAAACAGTTGGCTCATGTATCTTTCTCACCCTGATCTGGCCACAGTGATCCATGTGACGGTCATCTCCAGGCTTGATTATTGTAACTCGCTCTACGCGGAGCTGCCCTTGAAGCTGACCCAGAAACTCCAGCGGGTGCAGAATGCCGCGGCGAGGCTCCTTACGGGGTCCTTGCCGCGGGATCACATTCATCCAGTGCTTTACCAACTGCACTGGCTCCCGGTGGAGTACAGGGTCAGGTTTAAGGTGCTGGTTTTGACCTTTAAAGCCCTTCACGGCCTAGGACCCACGTACCTACGGGACTGCCTCTCCTAGTGTGCCCCGCGGAGGACTTTAAGGTCCACAAATGACAACACCTTGGAGGTCCCAAGTCGCAAGGTGGTTAGATTGGTCTCAACTAGGGCCAGGGCCTTTTCAGTACTGACCCCGATGTGGTGGAACGTTCTGTCACAAGAGACTAGGGCCCTGCGGGACTTGACATCTTTCCGCAGGGCCTGCGAGACAGAGCTGTTCCACCTGGCCTTTGGTTTGGACTCAGTCTGAGCCTTATGTTTCCCTCCCCTTTATGATTTTGATCTATGGGCTACTGTTAAACTGAGGCTGCATTTTAAATTATATTTTAACCTGTATTTTAAATTGGTTTATTTATTTATTTATTTAGTTATAATTTTACTAGTGTTAGCTGCCCTGAGCTCGGCTCTGGCCTGGGAGGGCGAGGCATAAGTAAAATTTTATTATTATTATTTATTATTATTATTATTAAGCCCCAGCACCTCTCACTGTACAAATCAAACAGTGGGCAAGCGGGGGTCATCGAACCCCCAGTGAATCAATTGTCAGGTGGGCATTTTGCAGCTGGTCCAGCGACTCACATCTTACTGCAATGAAATTGGCCTGTGCTGAAACATCCCTTTGGAGTGTGCCTCCCTAATGAGATACGGATGCTTCTACTCTTCCTGAACCTTTTTATTAAAAAATAAAAATAAAGATTTGTTAGTTTACAAAAATACATGCACTGTCTCTTTTTTCAAGTTGTGTTTTCTACAGATCAGTTTCATTTGTTGTGAGACATTAGTGTTGCATACAGTGGCAGGTTAGGAAGAAAAGAGGGGGGAATGGTGAGTGGGGTGGGGTTGGAATGCTTCTCTTCTGTGGAGTTTTGTGTCAGTGTCACTTGTGTGGGTTCTCTTGTTGTATTTCCTTGGTGGTGAGAGAGGTTGGGGGTGGCCTAGAGTGTGGTTGGTTGTCTCTGGTTGGCTGTAGTGAAATTTGTTTTTATGTGAAAGTGGTGTGTGTGTGTGTGTGTTTGGATCAGGTTAGCCAGATTGATTCATATGCTGTTGGTGGATTCTTGTTGTTGTCTTGTTGGGCTGTGTATGTGATAAAGGGGAACCCTACCGGGGTGAAGGCATCTTCTTCTATTCGTCCCCGTTTCAGTTTCAGTAAATTTGATAAATGCAACTGTATATTTTTTATACTCTGAAGCATTTCTTCATTTTTTGGATTTTTTACCAATTCTTTTTCTTTTATCTGTTTATTTATTTCTATAATATTATTATCCTTATTTTTCTTAATTCTCCCCATTTGCTTTATTCCGTACCCTCTCATAAACGCTTTACTCGCATCCCAAATTATTTTCCTATCTGTATCTTGGTTCTCATTTAATTCAAAAAATTCTTTCGCTTTACTTACTCTTTGTTCATCTCTCCACACCTCATCATTCATTCTCCACCTACCTTTGGTACGTCTTTTGAATTTCATGTAGATTGCTCCAGGATTGTGATCTGATATAGCTCTATATAATATTTCCGCTTTATCGAGATTCAACATCAATTTTTTAGATACCCAAATTGCATCAATTCTCCCACCTGATTTATGTGCTTCAGAGTAATGTGTAATATCCTTTACCCTGGGGTTTTTTGTTCTCCAAGCATCGTAAAGATTTAAATTTTCAATTAAATTAAAAAAGGAGAGTGGGAGTTTAGCTGAATTGGATATTTTGGTTAGTTTTTCTAATAAGGCTGTTTTCCCACACTATTTGATACCATTGGTCCATGTTCATTCCTGACAGGTCTCTCCAGTGTCTGGCTATGATGCTTCTGGCTGCTGAGAGTAGGTGGGTTATGAGCTCTTTATGATGTGAGTTGGAAGATGTTTCGTTCCTGAGCCTTTGTTGAGCAATTCCCCTGAGTGGTTCCCCATTTTCTCCTGCCCCTGTCCCTTGACCACCAGGTTGAATGGCTACAGAGAGCCCTTACCAGATTCTTGGTCTTCTCCTCACTAGCTCGAAGCTTCTCGTGATCCTTCTTCCAGCTGGTCTCTACGCTAGTCACCCTGCAACAGAAGAGGATCCAGTATAATCTAGTGAACTCAAGCTGCGAGACCTGGTTTCAACCTCTTCAGTCCCTACCATAGGTACACTGGCTGGCTTCGGACAAGTCACTGTCTCTCAGCCCAAGGCCTACAAGACCTCACAAGGCTTACAAAGGACATAAGAAAGAGATGCAAAACTCTTCTCACACTAGATACACTAAACCACTGGGGAACATTTTTTACTCCACTTCCTCTTTGGACTTGGAACTTCAAAGAACCTTATAAGGAGCTGCTAAAATGAAGATTTCCACCACCCCTTCATTTTGGCAGGGGATTCTAATGCAAAACCCATTCTTTAAACCTTGTTCAAAAGCAGATGAAAAATCCTTCATTTTAGCAGTGGATCTGATGTGGTTTGCATGGAATCCTGCCGACCTGAGCAGGATTTAACCCATCAGCTGACCTTCTTTCAACCAAGTCACTTGGCACAAGTGGTTTGTGTCCTAGCAACTACGTACTGGACTCCGAAGATTCGGGGCAGCTGCCCTTGGTCAGCTTGGTTCTGGCTCCAGAAAACATCCTCTTCGTCTTGCTTCCTAGCAGGGGACATGGGCCAAGACAGTGCCTCATGAAGTAGGACATTAATAAAAGGTAAAGGGACCCCTGACCATTAGGTCCAGTCGTGACCGACTCTGGGATTGCGGCACTCATCTCGCTTTACTGGCTGAGGGAGCCAGCGTACAGCTTCTGGGTCATGTGGCCAGCATGGCTAAGCCGCTTCTGGTGAACCAGAGCAGCGCACGGAAACACCGTTTACCTTCCCACCAGAGTGGTACCTATTTATCTACTTGCACTTTGATGTGCTTTCGAACTGCTAGGTTGGCAGGAGCAGGGACCGAGCAACGGGAGCTCACCCCATTGCAGGGATTCGAACCGCTGACCTTCTGATCGACAAGCCCTAGGCTCTGTGGTTTAGACCACAGCACCACCTGCGTCCCTTAGGACATTAATAGACAGGACAATAAACTGTTTTTATATGCAACAGCAGCAGCAAGAGTATTGTTGGCACAGAAATGGAAACCAAGAAGAACTACCGACCAAAGAAGAATGGCAGACAAAATTAATGGACTATGCAGAATTGGATAGGATGACAGGAAGGATTTGAAACCTGCAGGACACAGATTCTCAGAGGACTGGAGTAAATATATGAATTATTTGAAAAGCAATTGTAATCGACAGATTAAGCTAGTAGGATTGCAAGAAGTTTTGTAAGGAGGACAATGTGAAATATTGCAGAGAAAACTATGATAAGAATTATTAGTGAAGAAGCATTAAATGTAATACTGAAAATAATGAAATGCAGATTAAGTGATAAAGACTGGAAAATCTTCAGATGCAGTTGATGGAAGTCCAAAACATTGTATAAGATAAGAAAGCATGTTATGTGATTTTTGGAAATTATTTGTAAAAACCAATAAGAATGTTTTTTAAAAAGATAGTGCCTCGTGACTAGGCACTCAAATCAGGGACAGACTGAAAAGCTTCCAGGAGCCAAGGCACCAGAGCTAAGGTGACCATGCAGATCTTTAGAGGATCTCATGGGATCCCTCACCTGGTGCTTAGCTGCACAAGGCAGCTCTCGGTCTCCTCCAGCCTCTTGCAGAGAGCCTCTTCCCGCTCCTGGAACTTGGCCTGCTCCTCTAGCAGCATTTGGTTCTGGGTCGTCAGTCTTTCCAGCTGCCCTTCGAAGAGTTGCTGCTTCTCCCTCGCTGTGGTCAGCTCCGTCTGTAGCTCTTCCATCTGCTTCCCATACTGTGGGGGTAAACAAGGCTAGTAGTTAGAGCAGCCAGGGGCTTGAAGCAGTGAAACCTCTCTCTCCCGGGTGGCCTTGCACAGGGTCAATGGGGCAGAAGCAAGGTCATAGCCATGGCAAGGGGCCCAGAGGCAGGAATCCCGCCGCTAGAGCATCGGGCTTATTCGCACCTAACTTTTGCCCCACTCTTTCCAGGCAGAGGTCCGCACTTAAAAGCTCTGTGTCCTAGCATGGTTTTTTTTTTTGTTTTCTGCCCAGAGTTTTGCCTGTGAAAACCTACTCTTTAGCACTCAATCGTAGCAAAAGTCAATGTGGATTTTCTGCAGATGGCTGTTTGCTCCGATTGAGCTTTAAAGAGTGGGTTTTCAAGGAGAAAGCTCTAGGGCAAAAACACACACACCCTGACAAAGACCTTTTAAGCGCGGACCGTGCCTGGAAAGAGCTGGGGAAAGGTAACTGTGGATAAGCCCTGAGAGATGAGTCCTGGGTTCAAATCCTGCCTGGGCCATTAGCCTGTTAGGAGGCATTCCCAGTCCTCCCCCATCACCTTTTATAGCCTAGGGATGACATTAACATGCCTGCTTCCCAACTCTAAACATTACAGAAGCATCCGAAGGTCCTGAATCTTCCCGCTATCCCATTCTCTTTCTCAAGTCTGCAAAATGTTGGGATGCCAAGCATGAAACAGGGTTATGATTTGCATTCTGTGGTGGAAGGGGACTCTACCTTAGGTAGCTAATTGTACTGGAACAAAAGACTGCCTCCAGGTGACATAATTCATCCCTTTCTAGACATGGCAGTGCACCAGTCTACAGGGTGGAAGCCCCCTCTAAACTAGCCAAACATCATTGCCCAGAACAACATTTTTTTGAGAAATCACAACTAACTCAAGTCAATAGTGGACTGCCGTTCTTGTCCCAGAATGCAAAGTGCTACTAGCATGTGGGGGTGTCTGATATTCTGAGTGGAAGTGATTCTCCCACCTGTTCCAGGGGCTGCATGGCATAAAGGCTGCTTTGCTGGGCAGCTGCTTCTTCAGAGTGTCTCAGCCAAGGCACAGTGGGCTTCCGGGGCAGTGATGCAGATGGGTGGAGCTTCGGATACCCCTAGAACACAATCAACATTATTATTACTATGCAATGATTTTTATTAAGTTTTCTGTTTTACAATTTCAAATAAATATTTTACAAACTTTAAAATATCCAGTGACTTCCCTTCTTCCGTGCTTCATTTTACCTGCATATTTTACTAGGTAAAGGTAAAGGACCCCTGGACGGTGAGTCCAGTCAAAAGCGACTATGGGGTTACAACGTTCATCTTGCTTCAGACGACCGAGGGAGCCGGCGTTTGTCCACAGACAGCTTTCCGGGTCATGTGGCCAGCATGACTAAGCTACTTCTGGCACAACAGAACACTGGGACGGAACCAGAGCGCACGGAAACGCTGTTTACCTTCCTGCTGCAGTGGTACCTCTTTTCTACTTGCACTGGTGTGCTTTTGAACTGCTAGGTTGGCAGGAGCTGGGACAGAGCAATGGGAGCTCGCCCCGGGATTCGAACTATTGCAGTGGGACTCCTGGGTAAACAAATTAGGAAAGTGACATGGAAGACAAGGGTGCTGTCCTGTCTCAAGAAGAAACGCCACCCCTGATCACCCAGACCCTATTCACTCTCCAAACATGACTCCTCTAAAGATGACATCCATCTGTCATGGACACTTTAGCTGAGATTCCTTTGCAGGGGTTGGACTAGATGACCCTGGGATCCCATCCAACTCTAAGATCCTATGATTCTATGACAGTGGGTGACCCCCGTGATGGTGCCTATTCTGCACTCCCTGTGGGCCTTACAGATTCTGGTCCTTTACGCCTTTCCAGGGAACTTGTCTTGAGCTGCAGGCAGTTGGGGGCCACCAGTAGTCATGAGGGCCGGTCTAGAGCACCAATTACCTGAGATGCTTTGCTGCTGCCATGTGCAAGGGAGGTACAAAGTCGAGGGCTGCTCTCCCTGCTCTCGGCCACGTGCTCGGTGCTCCTCTGCTTCTGGAGACGTCGGGCTGCCTTGTTCTGAGTCGGGACGCTCTGGGTGCGCTGCACTTTGGTCCTGGTTCTGACCGGGTGCAAAGGGGCCAGCGGCTCTTCCTTTCCTCGGCCTTTCTGAATGCTGGTCATGGACTGGCTCTTGATCAGAGGACTGTGCTTGCCCAGCTCCCGTGGGGGCACAAAACCCGGCTTCTGGTTTTCCGCCTGTCTGGAACACAAGAAGAGAAGAAGAGTTTGGATTGGATATTCCGCTTTATCACTACCCAAAGGAGTCTCAAAGCGGCTAACAATCTCCTTTCCCTTCCTCCCCCACAACAAACACTCTGTGAGGTGAGTGGGCTGAGAGACTTCAGAGAAGTGTGACTGGCCCAAGGTCACCCAGCAGCTGCATGTGGAGGAGCAGAGACGTGAACCTGGTTCACCAGATTATGAGTTCACTGCTCTTAACCACTACACCACACTGGCTGGAAGGGTGGGAGTGCAGCGTGACTATAATGCAACAGGCAGCACTTGAACCTTTCAAACCCAGAGAGAGAGAGAGAGAGATGACCCCTAGCTGTCATTCTTTACTGAACATGTGGTCTAAACACTGAGCCTCTTGGACTTGCCGATTGGAAGGTCAGCGGTTCGAATCCCTGCGACAGGGTGAGCTCCCGTTGCTCTGTCCCTACTCCTGCCAACCTAGCAGTTTGAAAGCAGATCAGTGCAAGCAGATAAATAGGTACTGCTGCTGATAGCCACTGAAGGAAGTCTGTAATGAGATTTTAGAGGGGGAAAAGGCACCTGAATCGTGGAAAGAGGCGTACATTACACTTATACCAAAAACTGAGTCTGAAAAGAACCAGATTAAGAACTACCGCCCTATATCATTACTTAATGTGGATTACAAAATTTTTGCAGACATTTTAGCAAAAAGACTGAAGAGAGTTTTGGTGGGAGAGATTCATAAAGACCAAGCAGGCTTTCTTCCAGGAAGACATTTGTCGGACAATGTGAGAAATGTAATAGACATCCTGGAACTATTAGAAACTGATATTAACACCAAGGCGGTGTTAATATTTGTGGATGCGGAGAAAGCCTTCGACAACATCTCTTGGAGTTTTATGAAAAAGAATCTAAAAGGGATGGGGGTAGGCCAAGGTTTTGAAAATGGTATAAGTGCAATTTATTGTGAACAAAAAGCAAAGTTAATTGTAAATAATGTGATTACTGAGGAATTTGCTATTGAAAAAGGGACACGACAGGGGTGCCCAATATCCCCATTACTTTTTATATCTGTCTTGGAGGTTTTGCTGAACATGATTAGAGGGGACCAGCTGGTTAAGGGGATTCAGGTCGGAGCCAAACAATATAAATTGAGAGCGTTTGCAGATGACCTAGTATTGACCTTACAAGAGCCAGACACTAGTACAAAAAGAGTTTTAGAATTAATTCAAGTATTTGGTCAAGTTGCAGGTTTTAAACTGAACAAGCAGAAAACGAAAGTACTAGGGAAAAATTTAACGGTGGATGAAGGAGAGAGATTTCATAACGAAACTGGTTTAAGGTTAACAAAAAGAGTGAAATACCTAGGGGTGAATTTAACATCCAAAAATGTGAATCTATTTAAAGACAACTATGAAAAATGTTGGACAGAAATTAAGAAAGATTTAGAAATATGGTCGAATCTGAGACTTTCCTTGTTAGGCCGAATTGCTGTTATTAAGATGAATGTTTTGCCGAGAATGCTGTTTTTGTTTCAAGCATTGCAGATCGTGGATAAAATGGACTGTTTCAGGAGGTGGCAGAAAGACTTATCTAGATTTGTCTGGCAGGGCAAAAAGCCCAGAATAAAATTTAAGATTTTAACTGATGCGAAAGAAAGAGGGGGTTTTGCCCTGCCGGACCTGAAATTATACTATGAGTCGGCGGCTTTCTGCTGGCTGAAAGATTGGCTACTTCTTGAAAACACGGACATTTTAGATTTGGAAGGATATAATAACAGATTTGGCTGGCATGCATATTTATGGTATGACAAGGTAAAAATTCATAAAGGTTTCAAAAACCATATTGTTAGGAAAGCTCTGTATAATGTTTGGATCAGATACAAAGATTTGTTGGAAAACAAAACTCCTAGGTGGTTGTCACCAATGGAAGCCAGGGAGGTGAAAAAGCTTAATATGGAAGCCAAATGGCCTAAATATTGTGAAATTTTGGAACAAGAGGGTGAAAAAGTGAAACTACAAAGTTATGAGAAGTTGAAGTCTAAAGTAAGAGATTGGCTTCATTACTTTCAGATTAATGAGATGTTTAAACAAGACAGGAAAATTGGCTTCCAGGTGGAGAGATCAAAACTAGAAACTGAATTGTTAGAACCCAATACTAAGAATCTGTCAAGAATGTATAACTTGCTGTTGAAGTGGAACACACAGGATGAAACAGTTAAATCAGCTATGATTAAATGGGCACAAGACATTGGTCATGACATCATGTTTGCTGACTGGGAACAGTTATGGACCACCGGTATTAAATTTACGGCATGCAATGCCCTAAGAGAGAATATTATGAAAATGATCTATCGGTGGTACATGACCCCAGTTAAGCTTGCAAAAATATATCATATGCCCAATAACAAATGTTGGAAATGTAATGAGGCCAAAGGTACTTTTTATCATCTTTGGTGGACATGCCCAAAGATTAAGGCTTTCTGGGAAATGATCTATAATGAAATTAAGAAGGTTCTTAAGTGCACCTTTCACAAGAAACCAGAGGCCTTTCTCTTGGGTATGGTCGGCCAAATGGTACCAAGGAAAGATAAGACCTTTTTTATGTATGCTCCAACAGCAGCAAGAGTTCTTATAGCAAAGTATTGGAAGACACAAGAACTACCCACACTGGAAGAATGGCAGATGAAGGTGATTGACTATATGGGACTAGCCGAGATGACTGGCAGAATCCGTGACCAAGGAAGAGAAACGGTGGATGAAGATTGGAAGAAATTTAAAATTTATCTTAAAAATTATTACAAGATTAATGAATGTTAAAAAATGTCAAGGGTAATGTAAAAATCTGGATTACAGCTGTAAATGATTGGGTAAAGTAAGAGAAATAGAAAAAAAAGTTTAAAAATTGGCAGAAGTAAGGGGTTGCTGGAAAAATTACTAACTAGAGATGCAGAAAAGGGAGGCATGGGGAAGTCGGTGAAAGAGGGTAAATGAAAAGAGGGCTATGAACCTATACGTGTTTTATATGTTGTGTTTGTTTTTGTATTGTGTTGTGTATGTTTAAAAAAAATTATGTTGGAAAATCAATAAAAAATTGCCAGAAGCAGTTTAGTCCTGCTGGCCACATGACCCAGAAAGCTGTCTGTGGACAAATGCCGGTTCCCTCAGCCTGAAAGCGAGATGAGCGCCGGCAACCCCATAGTTGCCTTTGACTGGACTTAACCATCCAGGGGTCCTTTACCTTTTACCTTTTTTTTTTTACTGTGTGTGAGTAGGGCTGGGGGGGGCACATAGCAGGGATTGTCTTATTTCATGTAAAAATAGCAAAACTGAAATATATGCATTTTTTTAAAATGGCATAAAGCACTCACGTTTCTTTGATTTTAATGATATTTGAACATGCAAAACATGGAGAATCATCTCAGGCAAGGAGGTATGTGGATGCCAGGAATTGGGGCTGGGGTAAACGAGGGCCTGTGAGGGCTTCTGGAAATTTCAGGAAAGCACTTAATCTCTATCTAAGATGTAGGACCATAATAATAATAATTTATTATTTAAACCCCACCCATCTGCCTGGGTTTCCCCAGCCACTATGGGCAGCTCCCAACATAATATTAAAAACACGATAAAACACCAAACATTTAAAACTTCCCTAAACAGTGCTGCCTTCAGATGTCTGCTAAAAGTCAGATAGTTGTTTATTTCCTTGATGTCTGAAGGGAGGGCGTTCCACAGGGCGGGCACCACCACCGAGAAGGCCCTCTGCCTGGCTCCCTGTAACTTGGCTTCTCGCAGTGAGGGAACCGCCCATCATCCTATTAACCCCTCAACACCCAAACCGCAAAGAAAGCAACTCCACAGCAGGACACAAGCCAATCCCATCTGGCGGAAATGCCTTTCCAGCACCAAATGAATTTGATTCCCTCCCCCCTCTTTCTTTTTTCCTTTCTCCTTCTGTGCTGGAACTCCGATTTGGGGACTTCCCTGGTTTTTTTCTGGCCCATGTAGGACCAGTCTGGATAGTTAGCCTTGGTGAAGACTTGACGTTTTTATCCCCAAAAAAGTTTTTGATTGAGTTTCCACTGAAATGAGGCTGCATTTTAATGTTTTCATGTTGTATTTTAATCTTGTTTTTTAAGCTGTATTTCAATCAATTGTTTTTATATTGGGCGTTAGCCGCCCTGAGCCCGGTCTTGGCTGGGGAGGGCGGGGTATAAATAAAAATTATTATTATTATTATTATTATTATTATTATTATTATTATTATTAAATGTAGTGGCCATTTCAACCCCGAGCATGATCAAAATCTGTCCCCTGGATTTCCCTGAAAGCTGGTTTTCATCTTCTTGAGCCTCGAGAGCCAGCAACCATCGCTGCAATTTCAGTGTATCCCTCCCTGTCAACCACCCCAAGAGCCAGAAGCGTGTCGTTTGTTACCTGTCCTCTGCACTGGGCCCAAGTCGAACGATGACAGGAACCGGTGTCCCCTCTTGTATAGCACGGAGGATTGTGGGCAGAGGCTCCAATCTGTCTTTTGTCCGCTTATATGCAACAGAGCAAAAAGTACAGGTAAGAAGAACGCAGTCAGAGGGCTTGCAAAAATGAGAAACCACTGCTACTGGAGTGGCACGACTGTCCGAAGGATTTGCTCTCCCTCTGACAAAGGGGAGCAGAGGATCACACTCACACCTGGATCAGACCCTACAATTCACGTTTATGCATTTGTTAAAATACACACACACACCTTATTTTAACAGTATCTCCTGCTTTGGGTGAACCTCCCTCCATACACCTAACCCTTCCAATCCTGCCTGAATGAGCAAATATATTTGAAGAATAAATTGTGAATTTCAAAATTCAGAAACAAATACCCCTTCACACATCCCATCACAAAAACCGCTCCCTCTCTCGTGTCTCCCTGTGTCCCCAAATCACTTCCTTTTTTTCCTGACTGCAATGCCACCAAGTTCCTCTCTTCCAGATTTAACACTTAATTTGTGAATGGGTCACTGAGATATTGCAAACAGATAGCTGGCTAGCAGGGATTTGTGGTTATTATTTATCAGATTTTTCACAGAAAAGGAAAATTTTTGGATTAGACGGTGAGAAAATGCGGGCTGACCTTTTGGTGCCAAGAATGTCATGGAGTTACTGCAAAAAATAAAAATGCTTCCATACATCAGGAGCACCCATCCCATAATAAACACCCGCCTGTAAGCAGCCCATAACAATATTAGCTGATGGCACCTTTATGTAAAATAGCTGGTATAAGCCACTGATGAGCTGTAGAAGGGAGGGGGATACACAGTGGGACTGAGGGACATGGATGACAGGCGTTGACAGATGCAAAGTCCCTGATGGGTTGGCTCCAATTGTTGGCTCCTCCTAGGCCCCGCTACCCATGAGCAGGCCCAGTCAATGCATCTTGCCGCCAGGGGGCAGGCCAAGCACAACCAAGTGGAGGTGCCACACAAGACAAGCAGCTGGTACCTCTTCCAGGGTAGAAAAGATGTTGCAGAGCAGGGAATGCAGGATGGACAATTCCAGGGCCAGGTCAATGGAGTCGTCATAAGCAGGCAAGTGGATGGCACTGCCAGGGCTGGAGACGCTGCAGAGGAATGACTTCATGGTGCCCCAGTTGCGCTCCAGAAACTCATTCATGAAGCTCATGTATGCCTCCTTTTCTCCAAACCTGCAGAAAATGGAATAATAATAATAATAATAATAATAATAATAATAATAATAATAATAATTTATTATTTATACCCCACCCATCTGGCTGGGTTTCCCCAGCCATTCTGGGCGGCTTCCAACCGAATATTAAAAACAATACAGCATCAGACATTAAAAACTTCCCTAAACAGGGCCGCCTTCAGTTGTCTTTTAAAAGTAAAATAGTTGTTTATTGCCTTGACATCTGCTGGGAGGGCATTTGTAGTGGAAACGCGGAAGACAATTGTATTTCGAGGAGTTAACCCTGCCCAAACAAGACATGAGTACACTGTAATATTTCTGAATAATTAATTTCTTATTATATCGAACGATTAAACAATCTACAGTGGTACCTCGCAAGACGAATGCCTCGCAAGACGAAAAACTCGCAAGACGAAAGAGTTTTCCGTTTTTTGAGTTGCTTCGCAAGACGAATTTCCCTATGGGCTTGCTTTGCAAGACGAAAACGTCTTGCAAGTTTGTTTGTTTCCTTTTTCTTAAAACCGTTAATACCCAGGGTACATTGCTTGAAAAGGTGCAGTTGCGACTTGACTTCGAGGAGCAACTCATAGCATGTGGTGTGGTAGCCTTTTTTGAGGTTTTTGAAGACCTTGGTGATTCCTATGGGAAACCGTGCTTCGCAAGACGAAAAATTCGCAAGACGAAAAAACTCGCAGAACGAATTAATTTTGTCTTGCGAGGCATCACTGTACTTGTTTGTGCTCATTTCAGATTGCTTTTAAAAACTGCCGACCAAATCTGGTTCACCAGATTACGGGTCTACCGCTCTTAACCACTACACCACACTGGCTCCAAGCCATTCTCAAGCTTCAAACTGAATCGCCCTTCCTGGACACAGCCAGGGACACAGCTACCTACGTGGTAAAGTTTGCCAGGTTCTGGATAACCTTAGCTGCCAGAGTGAGGGTGCGGGAGGTGGTGTCATCCGGATACTCTTGAGTGAGGCCGAAGAGGCTGGGCGACATGATGGCCGGGCAGAGGAAGCGCAAGAATAAGGAGGCAGAGATGAGGCGCTGCCCGATGCTGGCTTTGCCCCTCAGCTGGCATGCCTCCTGCCAGGCGGTGAAGACCTCGCTGAGCTCAGCTGGGAAGGAGCTGCAGAGAGAAAAGAAGGAGTTGGGTGGCTGTGAGAAGGCCTGAGGGCAGACATTTTGTGATGAAGGGGCCTCACAGAACGCCTGGATAGGGTAGGGAATCGCTACAGAACAAGCAAAGCCAAAGCGCAGGCTGACTAAGACATCCGAAGCTATGATATTCATAAAATAACAATCCATTTCATAAAATTATCAGTTTCTGCTTGACAGCAATGCCAGCGTTTTCCCCCACACAATGCCAAAGTCAGGCATTTTTGCTGCTTATTGGACAATGCAGTATGATACTGCTCCATCGTTTTTTCCTCGTACTTTACAGCTGCTTAAAGTGGAAGTTGGATATTCGCGGAAAGATCCAGGAATATCCCTCAGCTGAAACTCCTGGCTCTCCCCACAATGGCTGCCGTTCTAGCGGAGTGACACAGAGCTGAGTTGGACAGAAGAATATCCTGAAGCAGAACAATAACAGATCCAAGGAAGGTCTCTTGACTAGTTCACATTGTTACCTGAGCCAAAGTAATGATTTGCCAATGGCTGGCTCAGTGACTGGCCTCAGAAATTCTGAGGACTCCTCCTGTCAATCTGCTTATTCTGCAATCATCCTGATTCGCTTACACAGCAGTTAGATTATGGGCCTCTCCAGACATCCTTGTTTCTGGATATTCATCAAAATGTCAGGGCAGTTACAGTATATGCAATCCCACTTCCAATGCTGTTTGTGCCCACAGAGGTTTCGGGACAGATGTATTGCTTCAGTCCCAAGTAGTGAATGACCTATAGCTCCTTGTTGAAATCCCACAAATGTTCTGGGGATTCTTGTCATCCACTTTTCCTGTGCTATATAGCGCAAGAGAGCCCACCTAGACATGCATAATGTGGAAACATTGGGGAGGAATTAGAGAAGTAATTAAGCAGTATAAATTTATTTATTATAAATATATCACTGCTGATGACATGTTGCAGGATACACCTGCCTTGAGAGGCCCATAGTCCATACTTGAGTGAATATTTCTTCTCATTTGCTTATAGGGTGCTTACAATATGTGACAATGAGCATTCATCCTGATTTCCTTGCAGTCTTCCTGTTAATCTTTTTTTAAATATAATTTTTCTTAAATTTTCTGTTTTACCATTTCAAATACTCATTTTACATCCTTAAGATCTTGATGACTTCCCTTCTTCTCTTTCCACAGTTCATTTTACTATCTTCACTCCTTGCATATTTTACGAAAACTATACCAATCAGTTTTCCATTATTGCATCCATCGGAATTTATTGATACTGTTGAATTTATCTTAATGCTGCCAGTGTTTTCAGCTGTACACAATTATTTCCCATATACCGGTATTCAATAAATGTTTTCCAGTCTTCTTTAAACATATGTTCTTCTTGTTCTCTTATTCTATGTGTTAAGTCTGCAAGTTGTGCATATTCTGTCAGCTTAAGTTGCTAATCTTCTTTGGCTGGGACCTGGCTCATTTTCCATTTTTGGGCTAACGAAACATGGGCCGCAGTTGTTGCATACATAAATGTCCTCCTGTTAATCTTCATCCCACACTTCTCAGGGCATTTCTATGTCACTTTCCTAACTGCAAAAAGGCTACAGGTTTGTTTTTGGTTTTTATAATGGATTTGTTGCCCAGGGGTAATGGAGCACTCCACTTCAATTGCACTAACCTAAATAGTGCAATCCACTCTGCTAGAAATCCTTTCTCTTGTCCTCAGATAGGAGAGTTGCTTGTCTTATCCTGCATAGGATCAAAGGCACACTTTTCATTATGACTAGGGTCGCTTCCAAGCAGCCTGTTTAATGAGCATTCAGCCCAATTTGTTTACATAGAGATTAGACAACCTTGGCTATGTAATGAGCAATCATCTTGATAAGACAAATCTGCATCAAGCAGCTGCCATCTCACTCTTCCCTTATCACAACAAAAATCCAATCTTTGGGGGAAGTGGGTTTGTTTCACAAGAGCTTCAAATCAGCATGAACTGTGCAGCCTGAACTTTCTGGGACTTGACGGAATCCCACCCAAAAACAGTGACACTCTGGTAGCGTTTGCTGAAGAGTTTGGATTTTGATACCCCCCTTTATCACTACCCGAAGGAGTCTCAAAGCGGCTAACAATCTCCTTTCCCTTCCTCCCCCACAACAAACACTCTGTGAGGTGAGTGGGGCTGAGAGACTTCAGAGAAGCGCGACTGGCCCAAGGTCACCCAGCAGCTGCATGTGGAGGAGCGGGGAATCGAACCTGGTTCACCAGATTACGAGTCCACCACTCTTAACCACTACACCACACTGCTGAGCCCCGACATCTCGGGGAGCCCCTCCTTGAACTGAATGCCTTGCCTGTGGATTGTGAAACACAAGAGCAGTCAAGTACAACATTCCTACAGCGAACATGTTTACACATGGGGAGGAATGTTTGTCCAGCCAGCAGGTAAACTTCCTGTTTCCTTCTGGGCTGGGACAGACTTCCTCTGCATGTGACTAGAGGTGGGCGTGGCCTCACCTGTGCAGGTAACAAAAGCATAGGACTGGCCGCCATCTCTCTCTCTATGACTACTTTCGTCAAAGAAGCAACATCTGCTTAGCCAAAGATGCTCTCTTGTTCTCCAGCCAAGAGAGGACAAAGGGACTGTCTCCTTATGAGATAGTTTCCAGGTGCATGTTACTTTTCTAAGCTAAGTCTGCCTTCTGGGATCTGATTCTGAACAGAATGTGAGTGAGTAAACTCTTTTCATAGTTTTATAGAAGACTGTGTCATGTCTTATCTTTTATGAGGGAATAAAGAAAAAATAAATACCAGAACAGTTATTACAGAGGCTTTAGCGAGCCTGAGCAAACACATCCGCTGTGAGTTTAAAAAAGGGAATGTTACTCTGCTAAATTGTGAACTTGTTTACACAAGTTGGAAAGGCCATAACCAAACAATATATCCTCTCCTGCATCCCTGAACATCCCCACACTGCTGTTTCCCATTCATTTGGGCCAGAGTGCTGCCTGGCCGAGGGGGCCGTAAGAGGGATCCCGGACTGCAACTCTCTGCCCGATAGTCTGTGAATGAGAGGCATAGTGGTGGGCACAGAAAATCACAAATGGTGCCCCCGGCTTCACTTCTGCAGGCCCAGTGGAGAGAACGTCCACCCCCTGCCGCCGCAGCCGCCCCCCAATGACCCACTCAAGCACTCACTGGCTAGAAACAGCAATCTTCCGGAAGATCTCTTCGCAGATGTGCTGCAGGTTGCTGCGGTTGTCAGCCAGGTCACACGGCGCACATTTGCTGGGATCCACTTCACAGCTGTCCTCTAAAGTATATGGCTGGGCGACTATATCACCTGCAACACAGCCTCATGCTTTAATTTCAGCCAGCCTACAGTGTTGGCTGTAGTTGCAACTTGGACTACAGCATGACCCACAATGAAGACCAGACTCAAGGTCGGATTGAGGTTTGACAAGGCCCTAAGCTACTGAAGGTAAAGGTAAAGGGACCCCTGACCATTAGGTCCAACCGTGACCGACTCTGGGGTTGCAGCGCTCATGTCGCTTTCTTGGCCAAGGCAGCTGGCATACAGCTTCCGGGTCATGTGGCCAGCATGACAAAGCCGCTTCTGGCAAACCAGAGTAGCGCATGGAAACACCGTTTACCTTCTCGCCAGAGCAGTACCTATTTATCTACTTGTACTTTGACGTGCTTTCGAACTGCTAGGTTGGTGTAATGGGGCCCTTTATATGTCCAGCTGTCCTTTGTCAACAACAAATTGCCTCTGTTTTTTTGTGTTGAACATATGCTATATGATAATTTATGGTCCTATTAGGTATCTAAAGTCATTTGCACATGTTGCCATGCAGAATGTAGGCACCCTATATATAGAAATGAGCAAACCAGTGATATTTTAGGGAGCAGACTAGCAGGAGGGGCCCATGACTTACATCATAGGAGCCTACACAACACAAAACTTCACAGGTTTTATGTAGGTTTTATTTTATTTGTTTTTTATCTTATATTTTGGAAATGTACATCCAGTTTTTTTTCTTTAAATTTTTTTGGACCCCCCAAGAGAGTGGGGCCCTAAGCTACAGCTTGTACGTAAATCCGGCACTGACCAGACTACTTGAGCATGCCCAGCTAATACTGCCATGAAGGGTCGTTTTGCATAGACCTGAGGTCAAAATGACTTCTTCTTATTTCAATTTTATATACCACCCTTTATCAAAAGATCTCAAGGCGGTGCACGACATTAGCAACACATTACAAAACATCAATAATAACATAGTAAAAAAAGACAGACAGCCTACTAAAAATAATAATCATCGTAATAACTATCCTCTCGCCCACACTTTTACAGGCCATAGATTCATTGCAAGCTGTACTTTTTGCATTCCGTTGCCACTTCTTTTCTTTTTTCAAATATTTATTTATTTGGTTTTTCAAATTAACATTTTACACTCACATATCCAACATACATAATAAAATCAAGATTCCAAAGACTCTCCTGGACTTCCCTCCTCCCCTTTTTGGGTCCTATTGTTAGTCATTTCCTCCTGCATCTTTTATAATAATCCAAACCTTTTACATCTCCATTCTGTCCAAAATTCACCATTAAACTACAAGTGTTATTCCAAGCCTACTAACAATTTTAACTGTTTACAATTACCGTATTTTTCGCTCTATAGGGCGCACCGGCCCATAGGGCACACCTAGTTCTTTTGGGGGGGGGGAATAAATGGGAAAAATTATTCTCCCCCCCCCCCCCAGAACAGGCTGCTATCAGCAAGTTCCCACCGGGCTCCCAAGGCTTGCGGATATCTGCCCGAAGCCCTGGGTGCGCTGTGAAGCGATCCCTGGGCTTTGGGAAGCAGGCTGCTATCCGCTAGCCTTGGGAGCCCAGCGGGAACTCCCGCCGCGCTCCGAAGGCTTGCGGATAGCTTCCTGAAGCCTGGAGAGCGAGAGGGGTCGGTGCGCACTGACCCCTCTCGCTCTCCAGGCTTCAGCGAAAGCCTGCATTCGCTCCATAGGACGCACACACATTTCCCCTTCATTTTGGGAGGGGGAAAAGTGCGTCCTATAGAGCGAAAAATACGGTACTTTTAATATAAATTATAAATTTCCCCCATTCCTTATTAAAATTCTGGTTTTCCTGATTTCTGATTCTTCCGGTCATTTTTGCCATTTCTGCATAATCCATCAACTTAATTTGCCAGTTTAAGTTTAACTGGAGAAGAATGACATTCTGTACCAATCCTGCAACTGAGGATAGCACTCATGCAGATTTTGAAGTGGGTCCTAGCTCACAAAATAAAATGTGTTAAGTCTTTAAGGGAGCGCAATACTCTTGGTTGCTAGAGCCCCAAACTCTGGGGTTTCCTCTGGCAGCAATCAAGCAGAGAAACCTAATTAGCTCCTTCAGAAAATGCTGCATGCCCCTACCCGCCGGTTGCCAACTTACTCAGTGTGGACAGCAGGTAAGGGCCTCCCACCAGCTTCATGTATTCATCGATGGCTTTGGTGGCAAGGGTATTTTCACGGAAAATCAGTGCTTCACGCTCATCGAAACGGTCCAGCTCTGACACACCCAAGTCAATGAGAAAGTCCTGCAACACAGGACAGGAAGGGTTAGTCGGACAAACCCTACCCTCCCTCAGAGATCTCCCATACCAACTGACTCACCCTGGAATCCTAATTCTGAACCAGGCTCCCAACCTAGTGATATCCAGGGCCCTGTGTCCATGCTGTGGCTTTGGGAAAGTGCAAAGCAGTCCAGGGTTATTCTTGCAGCAAACTTGGCTTCCGAGAGCCACCTTAGTAACCCTGCAATACTAGAAAACCCTAGAAGGGAAGCAGGCTGTAAGGCTAGAACCAGCAGAACGCAATGACAGGCGATGGGAATCAGCTTTGAACTGGCTGTGCGGCTGTTGTATCCAAGGCCTTCCCATCTTCTACATTGTGGGCCAGCCCCAAGACATTTTGGCACCTGAGGCAGATCCCAAAATGGCGTCCCACTCTCTGCCAAGGAAGAAGGGGTGGGTGAAGATCTACATCAGGAACATCAGAGCTTTTTCCTCCCAGCTGGAACTCAATGGAAGGCAATTCCAGAATCTCTCAGGTGGACGCCATTGCCATTGTAAGAGAACGAGGGAGGTGTTCATGGTGAGTTCTGGCACCTCTATGTGGTCGTGGGGATAAGTCAGCCTCAATCATTCCGTTGGTTAGAGCATGGTGCCAGTAATGCCAAGGGTGATGTTTGGGACTGGGCAGAGGAGGAAGAATAGTGGAGACCATCTCCCCATCCTGACCCTCCCAGGGAGGAGGAAGAGGAAGGCAATTTAGAGTTACAACAGTGGTCTGCGGGAGGTCACAGCTCAGAGGCAGATGAGGGGGAAAGTTGGGAAATAATGAGGAGAAGGAGGCAGAATCGGAGCTGACACATTGTCATTAGAAAGCATTCCAGACCCTTCATCTCCCAGAACACAGCGAGCCTTAAAAGTAGGAGAGCAAAGAGCTCTAAGACAAAGGGCACATAGCAGCACCCGTAGAGGAGATGATGAGAATGTGGGAGAGACGGGGGTGGAGATTCACTCGGGACAATGCCACTATCCAAGAGGCTGGGCTCTATGGCCTCTCTCTGTAAAGACTGACATAAAAAAGGACAGTAAGAAGCTTTTCCTCATCTTTATACTTTCCTGGGCAGCCAGCCAGGAGCTGCTGACAGCATCCTGACAGGTGCAGGTTCAATCCCCGTATGGAACAGCTGTATATTCCTGCATTGCAGGAGGTTGCACTGAATGGTCCTCAGGGTCCCTTCCAGATGTAGAATGATAGGATCACAGAGCTGGAAGGAACCCTGAGGATCATCTAGTCCTAGATATCTGCTGCCCTGTGGATCCTGCCGCCCAAGGCGGTTGCCTTGCCTAGCCTCATGGGTGGGCCGGCCCTGTCTACCTTTGCAAACAAAGAGATACCTTGGCTTTCCCTGTGCTTTGCAGGACGCGAACCAGCACCCCCGTCAGCTCCTCCTTGTCCCGGGCGTTAAGGCTGTGCTCCAGTCCGGCACACAGCTCCCGATAGTGGAAGGTGAGATACTCAGCAAACTCCTTGTATTGCACGATGGGCAGCACTCGGATGTTGCAGTAGCGTCCACGTAGCCGTAGGGCGGGCGTGTTGGGCCTGTCTCTGCCCAAGGGGTACCACCTTTCCAAGGGCTGGCGGACAGCAGCCAGCTCCTTCAGGGGAACGGCCATGCCAGCAACCGGGCTGCCCTTTGCCCGCTGCTGCCCATCCTCCTCCTGCACCAGGCAGACCTGCAGCTCCACTGCTGGAGGAAGAGTCTTCAGGTCAAAGTGCTCCCCCCAGAAGATGGTTCCAGTGGGGCTGGCTGCCTTGGTTGTGGTGCGAGCATAGAGGACCCCATCCAGTCGCACCTCGCAGAGGTAGCGCTTCCTGGGAACCAGGTCGCGGGCTTCGTACACCCAGAGGCTCAGCATGCGTTCGATCCGCTCACAGTTGTCCTGGGGAAATGAGCCAGCGGTTTGGTTAAGAAACACCGAGACATGGAGCAAGGCAAGCAGATGCAGCCGGAAATCCATCACTCAAGAGGCAGATGCAGGATGAAGGGAAAGCAAGAGGCAAGTGGGATGAGGTTGAAGGCGGAAGGTGGGTCAAGGTGGAATAATGGGATTGTAGACTTGGTAGGGACCCTGAGGGACATCTAGTTCAACAATGGAGGCAGAATATATGTTTCATCCTCAAAGTTAAATTTAATTTGCTTGATTTTGTTATTGGGGGTTGGGAGGAAGGAACCTGAATTTGCATCCAATGAAAAAAATGCCTTGTGCAATGACTTTGAATGCACTTGTCCACTGTGAATTTTAACTATGTGCTATGCAATGTATATAGCTCAGAGATGAACCCACATTGATAAATGAACTAAAAGAGTGGTGACTTAATTCATTTTTTAAATAAAAAAAGCTGGGGGGACGGGACAAAAAACAATGGAGGCAGAATCCAGCAGAGACAAGGCCAAAAGACGGGAGGAATTCAGGGCCTGTGTTTGCTTCTAAGTACAGCAGTGCTAACTCTTCTATGAGACCATGGAATGGTCAGGTCACAACTTCTGCCCCAGAGGAGAGGTGTGGACTAGTGCAGAGAACAGGACAGATGTCAGGGGAGGAATGGTGGAGGACCACCCTCCTTTCTTCTGAACCTTCCCGAGAACAGGAGGACAGTATAGACTTAGATCAGTGCTTTGCAGAAGGGCATGGTTCAGAGGCTGCAGAGGGGAGAAGCTGGGAAATACAGTGGTACCTCGGGTTACATATGCTTCAGGTTACATACACTTCAGGTTACAGATTCCACTAATCCAGAAATAGTACCTCGGGTTAAGAACTTTGCTTCAGGATGAGAACAGAAATCGTGCTCCGGCGGCAGTGGGAGGCCCCATTAGCTAAAGTGGTGCTTCAGGTTAAGAACAGTTTCAGGTTAAGAATGGACCTCTGGAACGAATTAAGTACTTAACCCGAGGTACCACTGTATTGGAAGAGGAACAGCAGGAAGAAGAAGCACCAGTGAAGAGACAGCTGACAGAGTCCAGTGTCCTTGGAGAACATTCCTGACCCCTCAGATTAACCCACGCAGCACTGACATAGATTAGGGGAGACGAAGGAGGGGTGGGACTTTAGTTGGAGCAACGCCATTTCTAGAGAGAGACCGCATTCCTTTGTCTCTTGCTGTGATTATTGAATAAACTACCGGTAATTGGTACTCTTCTTTTTTATCTGCTTCTTTGCTGCCACCAGGGGAGGGATCTGATTCCCTGAAGCCTGACAACAGAGGACGTGGATTTATACAGGGAATAGGGACAGGAGAAGAAAAGAGGGAAGGGTGGGTGAGTGAGTGGGCAAATACACCATAGGGCAAGTGGGAAAACCGGTTACAAAGGGAGCATGCGCCTCTTGCAAGCAGCACAAATTACAGAAGATGCTTCTTTACCATACTGGGCTGGACAAGCCGGCGCAAGTCATCCATCCAGCGGGTCCTCTCGGCAGCAGAGCCACAGCTGAAGCAGCGGCGCCCCGCAGTGCTCAGCACCTGAGAAGAGGAAGGGAGGGTTGTGCTTAAGTGCATGCCCTGGGTTTGTCTCATGGGCAACCAAGCCCTGGGGGACTTGGGAGTGGCAAGGAACAGGCAGGGTTTAATCCAAGCCAGGCATCAGCACTGCGTCCCAGTGCCAATGCTAGGGCCTCGCCGTAAGCTTAAAAAAAAGTGCTTGCATTGCTATCTCCTGCTAAGAATGGCCAGCCTCTGGCTTTGCCCTGCTCCTTCCCCAAAATATGCTCCTCTGCTTCGTCTAACAGGTCCAGTTCCAACAAAGGAGCTTCTTGCAGCTCCACACGTAGCCACAACAGCTTTATAGATAAAACAACACAGCAGATGACAAAGCTTCAGCCTGAAGGCAGCTTTGTTGAGGTTGGGAAGCCAAGTTCTCCACATCTTGGACCAGCTGGAGGAGACAGAGTCCTCGAGTGCGTACAGAAGGCATTTCTTTCATCACTGGGTCAAGCTCCCAAGGCCTGGCCCTGAACGTCTCCCTTCATAACTGGAGAAATGCAGCTTCTCAGGTCAAGGGATGACAATAGGCTCATACCTCAAAGCAGTACCGCTCTCCCAGAAGGCTGTTGTGAAGTGGGCGGATCAAGGCATCCTTTTCGTTGCCCAAGTCCATGAGAACAGCCGGGCCAGGAAGGGCCTCCCTGGAGGAAGTGACAAGAGGGGCCAGGATAGGAGCAGACAGTGTGGGTGGACAACCCTGAACATCTGACACCATCACCAACAGAAGCATTATTATCCCTTCCTTGCATATTTTATTAAGACTTTTATTTCTACTCAAATTAGACTAACTTTGCAGCACCTGGCAGAAAAAGTTATCAGAGGCTTGTCCCTCCCTTAACATCTTGCTTTGTCTTCTTTCCTGCCATTTTCCTAGCAGAAGCAACCTGGAACTGGAGGAGACTTTGGAAGAAGAGCAAGACCCTTTCACGGGGCAGAGCACATACAGGGTTCAAGGGGAGCCACCCCTTCCTAGGATCACAACCCGGGGGAAAAGCCATGTGGGTCCCCAGCCAACAGAGTGGTTGTGAAGCAGTCTGGTACCCACAACAAAGTAAACAGAGCATCCTTTCAGGCATGGTGAGCTTGACAAAATTTCCATCGCATCCTAACCCCTCTGAAGAAGACACGGTGCCAGCATTTAATGCAGCCAATCCAAGTTATTAGATAAATTCCCTGATCTAATCTTGGTTTTGTTCTAGTTCTCAGGGAATATAAACACAGGCGGAAAGAAATGGGGCCCATTGCATCCATAAAGAGGCATAAAAGACAGAAAACAATGGATGTTTCTGTTCCAAATGGGCTTCAGGGCCTACCTGTTACCATTAGCAACAAGTCCAGTAGAGGAGTCAGTCTTGGCCTGGAGCCGACCTTTCCGGTCCTTGATGCGTTTCCATAGCAGCCCCTAGAGATGGTGTGAGATGTAATAAATGCAATAAATAAATGAAGAAACGAAGGAATTCTGAGTGCAGAAGAGAGTTTATCAGCCTGACTTGCCCCATGACAGGAGTGTGGAACTTGGTTTGCTCTAGATCCGATTGGACTCCAAGCCCACTACTCCCAACTATCGGCCATGGAGGTTGGGGCTGACAAGAGTTGGAGCCCAACAACATCTGGACGAACACAGGTCTGATCTGACAAGCGCCCCAGGTCAGATAATGGTGCTACCTTATGCCAAGCCAGACCATCATGAGCCCGCTCAGCCCAGTGCTGTTTTGAAATAGTTCTTCGTAAACCAGAGATTTAGTTAGATTTAGAAACACGGATGGCGCTGTGGGTTAAACCACAGAGCCTAGGACTTGCCGATCAGAAGGTCGGCGGTTCGAATCCCCGCGACGGGGTGAGCTCCCATTGCTCTGTTCCTGCTCCTGCCAACCTAGCAGTTCAAAAGCACGTCAAAGTGCAAGTAGATAAATAGGTACCACTCCGGTGGGAAGGTAAACGGCGTTTCCGTGCGCTGCTCTGGTTCGCCAGAAGCAGCTTAATCATGCTGGCCACATGACCCGGAAGCTGTACGTCGGCTCCCTCAGCCAATAAAGCGAGATGAGTGCCGCAACCCCAGAGTCGGTCACAACTGGACCTAATGGTCAGGGGTCCCTTTACCTTTAAACCAGAGATTTACAGAAGATTGGAACTATTTGAAGAGCAACTGTAATCAACAAATTACGCTAGTAGGACTACAAGAAGTTTTGTAAGGAGGAATATATGAAATATTGCAAAGAAGAGAGACATAAGTTATGATATTTGAATGTAATAATGAAAGTAAGAAATGTAAATTAAGTGAAAAAGATTTGAAAATTTTCAGATGTGATTGATGGAAGTCAAAAAAATTGTATAAGATATAAAAGCATGTTTAATAATTGTTGAAAATGATGTGCTAAAAAAACTAATAATATATAAATGAAATAGCTCTTCGGCGTCTCCCTTGAGGAGTCAAGCCTCCCTCCTAAGGCCCCCTCTCTCCTCCGCTCCCAGTAAGCACCAGTCTGGGCTCCCTGAACCTGCAATATACCGAACATCTTCTGTACCTTCACATTGCTGAGCTGCGAGCCGGAGGAAGTCTCTTGGCAGGGTCTTTTTTCGGGAGTCTGCGAGTCTAAGAAGCTTCTTCCCTCGATGAGCATTTCTGTCGGGAGCAAAATGGACCAAGCAAAGTGGGCTGGTTGGCTGTCATGTTGGCCAGAAGAGGCAGTTCCTGGAAGATGGGAGCAAGCAGTACCCAGCACCCAGCTCACCATTCGCTGCTCCCTCTGTATCCTGGACTGAAGCTCTTTGCCAGCCCAATTCTGACCCACCCAATGCTTTTTGGCACTAGAGGCAGATCCCAAAATGGTGTCCCCCCTCCCCACCAGGGAAGCAGGAGTGAGGGAAGATCTATATCAGGAATACGGGGGAATAAAGATTGACATCAGGACCTGCTGCTCCTGTGGACCCACCTCACCTTGCCTCACGGGTGAGGTGAGCCTGCGAAATGAATGGTCACAAATACCGTATTTTTCGCTCTATAGGACGCACTTTTCCCCCTCCAAAAATGAAGGGGAAATGTGTGTGCGTCCTATGGAGCAAATGCAGGCTCCTTGGCTTTAGCGATAGCAACGCAAAGCCTCCGAAGCGCAGACGGAGCGCTCCCCCCACGCTCTGGAGGCTTCGTGTTGCTTTCGCTGAAGCCGCCTGAAGCCCCTGGAGCGCAGGGAACTTCCGCTGCGCTCCGAAGGCTTGCAGATAGCCGCCTGAAGCCCAAGGAGCGCAGCGGGAACTCCCTGCGCTTCGGGGGCTTCAGGCGGCTTCAGCGAAAGCAAAGCGAAGCCTCCGGGGCGCTGAGCAGAGAGGGGGAGAAGTTTTTTTCCCTGTTCTCCCCCTCCTATGGTCCAGTGCGTCCTACGGTCCGGTGCGTCCTATAGAGCGAAAAATACGGTACTTTCTACACTGGAGCGCTCAAGGAAACATTTTGACACATGATACAATGGCTCTCCTGATCTTGTGTCAGGGGAAATTGTTCAGGCTCCACCACCTCTGTTACCTCATTTAAAGGATCCCAATTTATGAAGCAGGTTGGTGGCTACTGAAAACTAGCTTGCCAGTGGTTGGTAGAGCTCTGACTCCATGGCTCGTATCATTTGGGTTGTTGTGCTTTGATGTCAAAAATACAAACACCCTGGGCATGATCTCGGAGGCTGGCAAGGACTGGATCCTTCCAACGCCCTGCTCTCCTTTTCAACAGACTCTTTCTCTCTGTGTGTGCATATGGCAGTCTCTCAGTACTCACCATTGTCCCTCTGGGTACCTGGCGGGTATAGTAAACTTGACTCTGAAGCAGAACTGGCTCGTTTCCCATTCTGGAGCAGACCCTAAAATGGCAAACCAAACACCACAGACAAAATTGATGATGGTGATAATGAAGAAGAAGAAGAAGAGGAGTTTGGATTTGATATCCCGCCTTTCACTCCCTTTAAAGAGTCTCAAAGTGGCTAACATTCTCGGACTTCCGGAGGCGGCGCGTTCGGCAATGGCTGCCTTCTCCCGTTAAGGAGAGGGAAGCTCCGTTGAATTTGGGTCGTCCGCTACGGCGAAGCGGAGACCCACTTTGGAGAACCACAGGCGGCAGAAGCCTGTGGTCTTGAGACCCGGCGGGCGCCAGAAAGCACCCCCCAAAACGCTGAAGGGACCCCGTAAGGGGCTCCGGATCGCGGAGGGGGCAGCGGCGCTGTGGGTCGTTTCGCGGTCAACGGAGTGAAGCCGCGTTGCTGTTGTCTTTCAGCGCTGACCTTTCTTCCTGAAACCTCTAAATTTGGAAAGTCGCAACCCGTGAGTAATTTGGACTTTACAACTTCTGATTTTATAAACTTTAAGGCTCTTAAGGCTTCTCAAGAGCTGGAATTTGGCTGAAAGCGGAGTGACGATAAACAGGAAGTCCGTCTTCCGCTAACACTGAACTTGAAAGCAAAGTGCAGGAGGAGTGGAGACAAAGAGCGATGCTTTAACTAACTGATCTGGCACCCATTTAAATTGCTTTTCGGTCTGGATAAAAAATTTTAAGTTGTTGATTTTTGGATTTAAGGATATCTTTCTTCTGTTGAACTAGTGGATTACAAATTAAATAAGAACCCCAGGTGCTGGAGCTGCCTGACTGAGCACCAGTCTGCAATCTTGGATACATTGAATCCAGACTTTGAAACATTCTGAGCAGGAACTTGATATTTTGAAACAGTTGCAGTCTGGCACTGTTAGAAATACTGTTTTGCCTTAAGTACACTCTGCTTAAAAAATATTACTCTGTGGAGGCTGCTGGACGTGGAATTTGACTTATTAACTTGAATTGGATTAAACTTTCTCCCTAAAGACATATTAAGCTCCCTCTAGAGGATTTTGGACTTACAGCAGTGACTTTGTTTTACTTTCCTTTTCCTGGCCTTTTGTTTGACTATTGCATCTGGGCTTCTACTTTCTCATGGGAACAACTTGGTCTGACCTTGGATTATAGATAACTTTGGAATGAGTGGTGCAAGGAAAAGAGGAAGAACCAAACAGACAACTTTAACTTTATCTGCAGCCTCACAGCGCAGATCATCTGTGCCTGCTTTGCCTTCCACTCTGCCTCCTGAGATAGAGGCGGCTTCCCTGACGCAGGCAGGGGAGGGAGAAACAGAGGAATTGCATTTGGAAGATATGGCTTCAGGAATAAGTGGCTCTGTTTTAGAGAAAATTTTTGAAAAATTGGAGGCTTTGGACAGAAAGGCTGATTTGCAAACGGCAAAAATTGAACAGAACACAGAAAGTTTGAACAAATTGACTGGACAAGTCGCACAGAATGCCCAATCTATTGGAGAATTAAAGGAGGCTGTAGGTGAAAATCGGAAATTGGCTGAGGACACTAGCCAAAGATTGGGAGAACTTGAGAAAGAGGTAAGACCACTCAGTAAACAAGTTGGAGAACATCAGATTTACTTTTCGATGACAGAATTGCGGAACAGGGAGGCCAACTTGAGGATACGGTCAGTACCAGAAGTGGAAGAAGATAATTTAATTGAATTTTTGACCAAGGAATTTTCCAAGTTCTGGAAGTTAGAGGAAAAAGACTTTAAAATAGTATCTGCTTTCAGGCTTGGAAGACTTAGGAGGAAAGAGAAGCCCAGAGATTGTCTGATAATATTGAGATCCAAGGAGGAAAGGGACAAGATTTTGGGCCTGCACTACGGAAAGTCACTGGACATTTTGGACAAGAGAATTGAAATTTACAAGGATATCCCTAAACAATTGTTGGACCTTAGATCTGACTACACGGAACTAGCAAGACTGCTGAGAAGTAACTCAATTATCTTCAGGTGGGAGTTTCCTCAAGGACTATCCTTTACCTACAGAGAGAGAAAGATTAAAATCAAAACAGTGGAGGATAGAGACAAGTTTCTTGAGGCACACGGAGAAGACCTCCACAAAGGACTTGGACTTCCAGGGCCCGAACCTCCGGGGGAGCCTGTGCCCTCGGACCCTCAAGGACCGGAGAATAAGGTACCACCCCAGCAAGAATAACCAGATTTATCCAGGATGTCTCTGCAGCTTTTGAGCTGGAATATAAATGGCTGTAACAGCCCGGAAAAAAGGAGGAAAATTTTTCATATATTAAAAAAGGAACAATTGGACATTATTTGTTTACAAGAAACACATGTGATTAGGCTCCACAGAAAGGTGTTAATTAACAAAAGACTTGGTCAGGAATTTATATCTTCGGATACAGTTAAAAAGAGAGGTGTAGTGATTTACGCAAAAGAGAGCCTTTCACCAAAATTTCTGTTTAAAGATGAAAATGGAAGAATTTTGGCAATAGAAATACAATACCAAGGAGAAAAAATTTTGATATTAGGAATTTATGCTCCAAATGAAGGAAAATCGGACTTTTACAAGAAATTGCATGAGATCATGCTGGATTATCTGGACTACAACAACATCATCATGATGGGAGATATGAATGGAGTCGTATCAACGAACATGGATAAGTCACAGAATCAAAATATTACTAAAGAAGGAAGACTACCTAAGACTTTTTTTGAAATGACTGACAATATGGACTGGATTGATATCTGGAGAGTGAGAAACCCCTTGGGAAGAGAAGGAACATTCTTCTCTGAAGCCCAACTGACCTGGACAAGAATCGACCAAATATGGATAACTAGAAGTCTGGCACCTAAGATTAGAAAGGTGGAAATCTGCCCAAAGACATGCTCCGACCATAACGCACTGAGAATGGACATGACACTGATCCCAACCGGCTCCTTCAGATGGAAGATGAATGATGGCCTGTTTAGAGATCAGGAGATTGCAAAGAAGGCCCAAAAAACTCTAAAGGACTATTTTGAGGTTAACATGAACACTACGGTGGAAAAAAGAACTATCTGGGACGCAAGTAAGGCCGTGATGAGAGGGTTCCTGATACAACAGAATTCCATAAAGAAAAGATCACAAAATGAGAAGAAGGACAAAATCTTGGAAAGAATTAAAGAGTCAGAGAAGAAGTTAAGATTAAACCCGAAGTCCCAGCCGATTCTGCGAGAAATTAAACTTTATCAAGCACAGTATTCTAAATTGATAAACCAGGAAATAGAATGGAAGATCAAAACAATGAAACAAAAAACTTTTGAATCGGCTAATAAATGTGGAAAACTCCTAGCTTGGCAGCTGAAAAGGAGACAAAGATTAAATACGGTAACAAACTTAGAGATTGAAGGAAGAAATATTCAGAACCCCGGAGAGATTAGAAAGTGTTTCCAGAGATACTTCAAAAAGTTATACACTCAAGGGCCACAAGACGAAATAGAGATTAAACAATTTTTGGAGAAAAATGGATTAGCAAAGCTGTCAGAAGAAAACAGAACAATTCTGAATGGTAAAATAACAAGACAAGAGATTGAGCAGGCCATCCAGAGCTTGAAACAGGGCAAATCGCCAGGGCCAGATGGACTGACCTCCAATTATTATAAGACACTAAAAGACTACCTGATACAGCCATTGTTGGAGGTCAGTAATGAAATAATGGAGGGGAAGAAGGCGCCAGAATCGTGGAAAGAAGCATTCATCACTTTGATTCCAAAGTCGGAAACTGAGAAGACACAACTTAAGAACTACCGCCCCATCTCCCTTTTAAATGTGGATTACAAAATATTTGCAGATGTTTTGGCACGTAGACTCAAGAAAGTTTTAAGTGAAACAATCCACAAAGACCAGGCAGGCTTTCTCCCGGGCAGATATATGTTTGCTAATACAAGGAACATTATAGACATACTGGAATTCTTGCAAACAAACATAAACACTAAAGCAGCCTTAATTTTTATAGATGCGGAGAAAGCCTTTGACAATATATCCTGGAAATTCATGAAGGGGAATTTAAAAGGAATGGGAGTGGGACGGGGGTTTGAGAATGGGATTGAGGCAATATACTCAGAACAAAAGGCCAAATTGATAGTCAACAATGTGGTCACAGAAGAGTTTAAAATTGAAAAAGGCACACGACAAGGCTGCCCGATTTCCCCACTACTATTTATTTCGGTTCTGGAAGTGCTCCTGAACATGATTAGAGGGGATCGGTTGGTGGAAGGGATCCAGGTCGGAGCGAAACAATATAAACTTAAGGCTTTTGCAGATGACCTAGTTTTGACATTACAGGAGCCGGAATCTAGTACGAAAAGAGTATTACAACTGATTCAAAACTTTGGTCGAGTGGCGGGATTTAAATTAAACAAACAAAAAACTAAGGTTTTGGGGAAAAATTTGACAGATACTGAGTTGGAACGGTTTCAGAGAGAGACAGAATTAACTGTGGTTAAAAAAGTGAAATATCTAGGGGTAAACATGACAGCAAAAAATCTGAGTTTATTTAAAGATAATTATGAAAAATGTTGGTCAGAAATCAAGAGAGACCTGGATAGTTGGTCAAGATTAAAACTTTCCTTGTTAGGCCGAATAGCTGCCATCAAGATGAATGTACTGCCAAAAATGCTATTTTTGTTTCAGACACTACAGATTGTAGATAAGACGGAGTGTTTTCGGAGGTGGCAGAAAGATATTTCCAAATTTGTCTGGCA
This sequence comes from Podarcis siculus, assembly GCA_034642415.1. NCBI lineage: Eukaryota > Metazoa > Chordata > Lepidosauria > Squamata > Lacertidae > Podarcis > Podarcis siculus. The sequence goes on along the minus strand of JAXCMG010000049.1, from coordinate 542,780 downwards.
GGGCAAAAAGCCCAGAATTAAGTTTAAAATACTAACAGATGCGAAAGAAAGAGGGGGCTTTGCCCTGCCAGACTTAAAGTTGTACTATGAAGCTGCAGCTTTCTGCTGGCTAAAAGATTGGTTACTTGTTGAAGATACGGATGTATTGGATTTGGAAGGTTTTAATAATGCATTTGGATGGCATGCATACTTATGGTACGACAAGGTTAAGATAAACAAGGCTTTTAAGAACCATATTGTCAGGAAAGCAGTTTTTAATGTCTGGACAAGATACAAAGACTTACTGGAGAATAAAACTCCGAGGTGGCTGTCACCCCTAGAGGCTAAGGCCCGTAAAAGAGCCAATATGGAGGCCAATTGGCCAAAATATTGGGAGATAATAGAAAGAGATGGTGACAATTGGAAATTGCAGAGTTTAGAGAAGATGAGAGATAAAGTGCGAGACTGGCTACACTATGCACAGATTAAAGAAGTGTTTAAAAATGACAAAAAGTTAGGATTCCAAATGGAAAAGTCAAAGTTGGAAACTGAGCTGTTAGAACCTAAGACTAAAGTACTTTCAAAGATGTATAATTTGCTGCTGAAATGGAACACACAAGACGAAATGGTTAAATCAGCAATGATAAAATGGGCACAGGACATTGGGCATAATATTATGTTTGAAGATTGGGAAAGGTTGTGGACCTCTGGGCTGAACTTCACTGCATGTAATGCCTTGAAGGAAAATGTAATGAAAATGATGTATAGATGGTACATGACCCCAGTCAAATTAGCTAAAATATACCATTCGTCTGATAATAAATGTTGGAAATGTAAGGAAAATGAAGGAACATTTTTTCACCTCTGGTGGACCTGCCCTAGAGTGAAGGCCTTTTGGGAGATGATATATAACGAGTTAAAAAAGGTGTTTAGGTACACCTTTACTAAGAAACCAGAGGCCTTTCTCTTGGGTATCGTCGGCCAGAGTGTGTTAAAGAAGGATAGAACATTTTTTATGTATGCAACAACAGCAGCAAGGATACTGATCGCTAAGAACTGGAAGACCCAGAAGCTACCCACTTTGGAAGAATGGCAGATGCAGCTGATGGACTATATGCAACTAGCTGAGATGACCGGCAGAATTCGAGACCTGGGAGAAGAAAGGATGGAAGAAGACTGGAGGAAATTTAAGATTTATTTACAAAAGTATTGTAATTTGGCTGAATGCTGATTGGGATGTCAGAGTAGAAAATAATGGTCTATCACTAAATTAGATTCAAGTGTGAATTATATGTTTATCAAATTTAAGATTAGGTGCAAAATGATAATTTGTCTGGAATTAATTTTACAATGATGTAAGTGTAAGCGGGAGGCGTGGGGGAGTCCAATGTAACAATGGAAAGATGTCAAATGGCTAATGATGATTTGTGGTTTTTTTTTAAATATGTTTTGCATGAAAAACCTTAATAAATATATATTAAAAAAAAAAAAATCAAAGTGGCTAACATTCTCCTTTCCCTTCCTCCCCCACAACAAACACTCTGTGAGGTGAGTGGGGCTGAGAGACTTCAGAGAAGTGTGACTGGCCCAAGGTCACCCAGCAGCTGCATGTGGAGGAGCGGAGACACGAACCCGGTTCCCCAGATTACAAGACTACCGCTCTTAACCACTACACCACACTGGCTCTCAATAATGATTTCCCTCTTTCCCATTCTTCTACACTACAGCAGGTGAAGACTTTCTTGTCCAACAACAAGAACTAAATGTTTTTTAAGGAAAGGGCTGGTGCTGTGATGCTTTTATTGGAATGATCTGTATGTTTTAACAGAAAAAATAAAAAAAATATGTTTGCTTGTTTTACATGATTGCTTCCCCCCACCCTCAACCTTTTTAGCTGTTTCTATTTTAGCTGTAAGCCTCCTTGAGACCCTGTCAGGGAAAAAGGTGGGGCTCAGGACCACAAGACCTCAAGGACTGCCTCTCCCCATAGAAACCATCCCAGACTCTGTATTCAACCACTGAAGCCCTTCTTTGTGTGCCTACTCCACAAGAGGTCCAGAGGGTGGCAACACAGTACAGGGCCTTTTCCACAATGGTCCCCCCATTTGTGGGATGCTCTCCCCAGGGAGGTTCACCTGGCGCCTTCATTATATATTTTTAGTGTCTGAGGGAAGGGTGTATGTGTTACTGTTTTGTTGTTTCTGTTTTAACTATTTATTTGTGCTTTCCCCTTCTATTTTTATCTTGTGAGCTGCCCTGAGATCTTTTGATGAAGGAAAGTATATAAATAATACGATGAAATATAATTAATTAATTAATTAATAAACAAGACAGCTTCCCTTGTGGTCCAAAGCAGTGTGTTAAGAAGAAGGCTTTTTGGCCAGTGTAGAAAATTTCTCAGCTCCAGGAAAGTAGAAAGGAAAATGGGCCCATGATGATTTCTCTTATGGGATCCTATTGAACAAGCTTAACATAGAGTTCCCATTTCTGCTTTGCTTCCCAGGTGCTGACATCCTAGCTTTTACTCTTCCACCCCCAGAGTGAGTGCTGCATTGGGGCTGGATAGAAGGCCCATTTTCCCTTCTACTTTCCTGGAGCTGAGAGACCTGTATCTGTGACCCATGGAGGACCACTACTCTGTGAATCCTTACTGGCAGTGTAGAAAATTTGGCAGGAACCTTTAAGGTACAGTGGTACCTCGGGTTACATACGCTTCAGGTTACAGACTCCACTAACCCAGAAATAGTACCTCGGGTTAAGAACTTTGCTTCAGGATGAGAACACAAATCATGCTCCGGTGGCGCAGCAGCAGCAGGAGGCCCCATTAGTGGTGCTTCAGGTTAAGAACAGTTTCCGGACCTCTGGAACGAATTAAGTACTTAGCCCGAGGTACCACTGTACTGATGCCATCCACAACCAGCAAAGTTGGGTTCAGGTCTCTGAGCAGCAGTGACTTCAGTCAACACTTGGCCAGCAGTTCATGGCCTGAGAAGCATACACTTCCTTGTCATGCGACCATGTGCTGGGTGTGCTCAGACAGACACATACATCCTCCTTCTCCCTCCTACAGTCTTGAATGTCAGAGATGGCCCCACCTCCTCATCTCTGCCCAAGACCATTAGCTGTCGATCCACCAGCGACACATTGGCCACATCCCAGATGGTTGCATCCGTTGGCACAGCCGAAGTCAGTTGGGTCAACTGGACAGTAGAATCATCACCTGCAAGAAGAAGAACAAGTAGGCATTTGGGTTTACCCGGGCTCATACTTGCTAATGAAGACATGAGAGCAAAATACATTTTCCTCCCAACTAAGTAACTACCATCAACGTGTCTTTCCATTATATGCTATGCCCTTGTGACTTGTAACTTGTAACTAGCCTTTATTGGCATAAGTTAAAACAGTAAAATCCTAAAACCATACAAAGTGATCTAAATACATTGATAATCCAAACACATACAATATATAAAAGACTAGATAAACACCACTGAATAAATCAGGCAACTTTAGATTTAGCATATATATATAACTGTGTACAACTGAAAATGCTGACAGCATTAAGATAAATTCAACAGTGTAAATATGTTATGATGGATGTAATAATGGCATACTGAATGGTATAGTTTCTGTAGAATATGCAGGGATTTATGATACGTAAAATGAACCATGGAAAGCAAAGAAGGGAAGTCATTGATATCTTAAGGATGTAATTATGAGTACTTTAAATTGTAAAAAAGAAAATTTAATTATATACATAGGGGGCATTTTATATGCATTCTAACATACAATATGCATTTATGAACAGTGTTTGTTTTTGTTTAGGCCAGAAAAGTGTATCTTAAGATTCAGAGATGTGTGAAAACTGAAGGATAACTGATGTTCTGCCATGGGCTCAGAGCCCAGCAGTGAACAGCTGGACAAAGGCTCAAAAGTCCTCAGTTCACCCCTAGACCTTTGTTGGAGCACACTTGGAGCTCTCCGTAGTGCTGCAATACTTGGCCTTCTTTGCTGCCTTGCTCTGTGAGTTCCTCTAGGGCAGGGGTCAGCAACCTTTTTCAGCCGTGGGCCGGTCCACCATCCCTCAGACCATGTGGTGGGCCGGACTATATTTTTTTGGGGGGGGGAATGAATGAATTCCTATGCCCCACAAATAACCCAGAGATGCATTTTAAATAAAAGCACACATTCTACTCATGTAAAAACATGCTGATTTCTGGACCGTCCATGGGCCGGATTGGGAAGGCGATTGGGCTGCATCCAGCCCCTGGGCCTTAGGTTGCCTACCCCTGCTCTAGGGAACCAAGGCAGGACATTGGATCTGCATATTAATCCAGGAAGTGCAAATCACCCACTTAATGGGATCCCTTAAAAACACAGACCAAACAAAATCTATTTGGAAGCTGAGTTCAACCATTATGACTGGGGTCACCTTGCTAGATTTGTCTTGAACAATGGAAAATAGCACAGCTTGTAACTTGGCTTCACTGAGTCACACACACGAAATTATGGCAATACAGTGGTACTTCTGGTTAAGAACTTAATTTGTTCTGGAGGTCCGTTCTTAACCTGAAACTGTTCTTAACCTGAGGTACCACTTTTTGAGGTTGATGGGCACACCATTTAGGGTCTTTTCAAGTATTACGCTGCCAGGCTGTGGGCACCAGAAAGTCAAGCATCTCATGCCCTCCCTGTGAGTCGCATCTGTCCTCCTGGTGGCTGGGATTTTCTATCCCACTCAAGCACAGGGAGAGGTCAGAGGGAAACGAGGGGGTGGCTGCTGGCTCCTCCTGTCCCTGAGGTGGATCCTGCCCGCACTTGTGCAGCTACGTGCAGATAGAGATCGGAAAGCTGGATGGGTTGGCATAGTCAATCGCAGCAGAAAAGCATCGAGCTGCAGTTTCCACTACTACCAAGAGCTGCATCATTGGGTAGTTAGTGCCTGCAAAACAGCAAAGCTTGTGCCATACCGTTCCACCTTCCTTCTGACATGCCAATCACCACAGGATAATCTTTGAAAGACATCCCCACCCACAACAGCAGCCCTGCCCACCCCGCCCTCTCCGTTGAGCGGCAGCTAGCAATTATTTGCCAGTTTAACAATCCCAAACAAAATTTGCATAGAGGGTTTGGGTGCAATTAGGAAGGGCGGGGGAAAGGAAACCAAAACCCAATGGGAAGAGACTTGTATACCTAGCTCCACACAAAAATGCAACATAATGTGGAGTAGCAGGAAATAAGCTAGGGAGATGGTTGGACCTTTGGATGACAGGAAGGCAAAGGCAGGCAAAGGCAGGAGAAGGTGTTTTCAGAGAAGCTGCGTTAATTCCATCTTCACAGCGGAAGATACAGGGCAGATCCCTAAAGCTGAAACAACACACACACAGAGAGACATACACACATTACCTCAGTTTAAGAACAGTCCGGTTTAAGAACGATTTGATTTACAAACTCTGCAAAACCGGAAATAGTGTCTTGGTTTGAGAACTTTACCTCAGTCTAATAACGGAATCCAAACGGTGGAAGGGCACCGGCGGCAGGAGGCTTCATTAGGGAAAGTGTGCCTCAGTTTAGGAACGGTTTTGGTTTAACGGTTTTGGTTTAAGAATGGACTTCCAGAACGGATTAAGTTTGTAAACCGAGGTACCATTGTATTAATTTTTCTGTTTTACAATTTAAAGTACTCATTTTTACATCCTTAAGATATCAATGACTTCTCTTCTTTTCTTTTCATGGTTCATTTTAGCAGCGCAACAGGAAACACAGGGGGACTCAAAACGGAGCACATTCGGCTTCTGAAAAGAAGTTCAAAAACTGGAACACCTACTTCCGGGTTTGCAGCGTTTGGGTTCCAAGTTGTTCATGAACTAAGCTGTTCGAAAACTGAGGTATCACTGTACATTAAATCGCTGTGTGGATGCATCCTAGGTCTTCCTGGTCATAGCAGAAGTCAGAGCACTAGCTGGCTAGCTCTTGAGATGTTACAAGTTCACTTCCTTCCTCTCTCTCTCACCACCCCTCACATACCTCTTGGAATATTTTTCTATTTTTAAGAGGTTTATGATGACTTAAAAAAAAAAAGATGGAGCCCAACACAGCCATGCTACTGTATCTCCTCTTCTTAAAACACACACACACACACACACAGAGAGAGAGAAAACTGGCTGTGTTGTTTAAAATAATGTTTGAGGTATTGACGGTCAAAAAATTAAATATGGAGGGAAGGTGGGCCACATATGAAGAGATTTTGATGGAAACCAAGCAAGGCTTAAAACTTAAACCATATGATCAAACTTAAGGTTTATTTACAGGATGGTTGCAATATCATCAAGTTAGTGACATATTTAATGTTGATAAGAGGAAGGTTGGTTTTGAAAACAAAAAATCAAGTTTTCAAATCGATCTGTTGGAAAGCAGAAGTAAACTTTTATCTAAGATGTACAATTTGTTGTTAGAATGGTTCACCAAAGATGAGGAAGTGAAAGAAGTGATGATAAAATGGGCACTAGACTTTGGGCACAACATTGAGTTTGATTCATGGATAAAATTGTGGAATGAAAATTTGAAATTTACAGCGTGTATGGCATTAAAGGAAACTGTAATGAAGATGATGTATAGATGGTATTTGACACCAGTAAAGTTGGCTAAAATGTATAGAATGAGAGATAAAACATGCTGGAAATGTAAAGAATCAGACGTTGACTTTTGTCACATGTGGTGGACTTGTGACAAAGTAAAAATATTTTGGGAACTGATCTATAATGAACTAAAAAAGATGTTTAGATATACCTTCCGCAAAAAACAGGAAGCATTTTTGCTAGGTTTGATGGGAGAGGAAATTGCGAAGATAGACCAAAGACTATTTATGTACACCACAGTTGCAGCAAGAACTTTAATGACCCAAAAATGGAAGTTACAGGAGGTACCTACCATTGCAGGCTAAGATGATGGACTTTGCAGAACTGGCCAGACTGACTTGCAGGATTCGAGAGCAGGACGATCAGAAATTCCAAAGGGACTGGAGTAAATTTATTGCATATTTGAATAATAATTGCAAAAATGTGAAGACACTAGCAAGATTGAAATAAATCCTACAATGTGGACAATAGGTTAGCGATTTAAACTGTGTGATTGGATCTGAAAGTGGAAAACCTACTGAAGGGAAGGAGGGAAGTCATATGCTGGGCAGAGCAGAAAGTCTTTGTGTTTGGTACTGTAATATTGAAAATACTGTTTAAGGAGGAAAATAATAAAAATATTTTTTAAAAAAAAAATGTTTGTAAAAAAACAAAACACAGAAGCTTTTCTTTTGGGAATTATACGGCCAGAACTGCCTTAACTGTATAGAAACTTATTCATGTATGTGACCACAGCAGCAAGAATGTTACTCGCCCCAAAATGGAAAGAAGCAGAAGTCCCAGCAAAGGAAGAATGGATACAAAAACTTATGGAATATGCAGAAATGGCAAAACTTACCAGAAAACTAAGAAATCAAGATAACAAACTTTTTAATAAAAGAATAGAAATGGTTTATTGAATATTTACAAATTGTAAACAGATAAGAACATTGGCAGGATTATTGTAATAACCTGCAGTTTCATAAGAGTATACATTTAAAGAAGATGAATAAATGAGCAAATTAAGTTAAATTGAAGAAGAGGAGGAGGAGGAGGAGGAGTTTGGACTTGATAGCCTGCCTTTCACTCCCTTTAAGGAGTCTCAAAGCGGCTAACATTCTCCTTTCCCTTCCTCCCCCACAACAAACACTCTGTGAGGTGAGTGGGGCTGAGAGACTTCAGAGAAGTGTGACCAGCCCAAGGTCACCCAGCAGCTGCATGTGGAGTAGCGGGGAATCGAACCCGGTTCACCAAGCTGGCTCTCTCAACATGCAGAAGATATTAAAAATAAATTTAAGGAACCGCAGAAAGAGGGGGAAGGAAGTCAAGTTTTTGAAATGTGAAAATGATTGAAAAATTAGTGAAATGTATAAACCTGAAAGGGGGACGCGGGTGGCACTGTGGGTAAAACCTCAGTGCCTAGGACTTGCCGATCGTATGGTCAGTGGTTCGAATCCCCGCGGCGGGGTGAGCTCCCGTCGTTGGGTCCCAGCTCCTGCCCACCTAGCAGTTCGAAAGCACCCCTAAGTGCAAGTAGATAAATAGGTACCGCTTTATAGCGGGAAGGTAAACGGCGTTTCCGTGTGCTGCGCTGGTGCAGGCTTGCCAGAGCAGCTTCGTCATGCTAGCCACGTGACCCTGAAGTGTCTCCGGACAGCACTGGCCCCCGGCCTCTTAAGTGAGATGGGTGCACAACCCTAGAGTCGGACACGACTGGCCCGTACGGGCAGGGGTACCTTTACCTTTACCTATAAACCTGAAAAGCATAAATACAACTTTTTTAAAAAGGAAAGAAAACTGGCTGTGCTTTCCTCCCCACTGCAAGAGTTCACACAAAAGCACACCACCAAATAAATAGTTTATTTGCTATTAAAACATAACAAACAAAGAAACAAACAATCAAAGTTAAATAATAAAATATAAACTGGAACAAAAGGCAGAGCGGTAGCACTGACAGCAAAGGGAGAGGATGTGTCACTCATTATAAATGATATAAAATACGCCACACACAGACACAGCTGTTTCACAATCACATTCCACAAAAGCGCTGCTTTGAGGTAAGGAGTGTGGGCCGTGCACAACAAACAAGTGCAGATTTATGGAGCAGAACGCCAACTCGTGTAGGAAAGGCCTTTCACCAAAGTGAGGGAAGTAGCAGCTGCGGCCGTCATTTCAACACCAGCAGAACGAAAAAGCTTGCATGTTTCGATGCAGACTTTTTTTAATGGTGCAGTCAAGTAAACCAAACTAAGGCACCTAAGGAAGACCTAAGCTCACCCAAACCATATTATTAGCAGTTGGCAGAAGCAACAGAGGAGGAGAGGGCAGGGAGTGTCAAGGGATTTTCCTTTGCAGGTCGAGAGTTGGAATAAAATCAAAGAAGACATTCAGATGTGCTCAAATGACTTTAGGCCTCAAGAGCCTCACTGACTTCAGAATGGTGTCAATAGGACGGAAGTGGTTTGCAGTCAATCGTTTCAGCTTAACTGGGTCAGCAATAGATCTATTTTGCATCGTCTTTAGTTCAGCCAGCATTCCTCCCTTCTGCCCCACAGAGAAGAAAACCCCACTCAGTTTTGCACCTAAACTGAAATGTGGTATAGGGGTAAATTGAAGAAGACTAGGAACTTTGCACTTTCCTAAACTTTTAATTATCTCCCCAGCCAAACACCACACCAGTTCTTTTCTTCTTTTTTTCACGGCAGCCTGATGAAAGACAGACAGCTGCTTACTTATTGCACAATAGTTTCTAAACCGTGGTTTAAAACCAACCATTATTCTTCCCAGAATTTGGCAAGAAGAGAGAAATTCCTGGAGAGGTGGAGAGGCTCACCCTTTGAGAAAGAGAGGAAGACACTGGCAGCCCAGACATAGTATCACATCATTTATTTTCCTTGACAGATTAATCTAGAATACCGACTTCACTTTGGTTCTTTTTGCGTTCTAATACCGATTAGAACAGTTATTGGTTGTGTCAGCTTGGCTAAAACAACTCAAATTCTGTTCATGAATAAAATACGGACATTAAGAGCATTTATTTTGCTCTTTATAGGGACGCGGGTGGCGCTGTGGTCTAAACCACTGAGCCTCTTGGGCTTGCTGATTGGAAGGCCAGCAGTTCGAATCCCCATGAGCTCTCGTTGCTCTGTCCCAGCTCCTGCTAGCCTAGCAGTTTGAAAGCACGCCAGTGCAAGTAGATAAATAGGTACCACCCCTCTCTTCTGCGAAATGATTTATAAATGAACTGGGGGGGGAATGTTTAAAATAACTATTGTTTAAAAAAACCAGAGGCTTTCTTATTAGGTATAATGGGAGAAGAATTACCGAAGGATAAGAAAGTACTGTTTATATATGCGGCAACAGCAGCAAGAATGTTATCTGCCCAGGGATGGAAAGAAGAAAGAACCCCAACGAAAGAAGAATGGATAATGAAGATGATGGACTATGCCAAAATGGCAAGGCTCACTGGGAAGATCAGGCACCAAGAGGATAATAAATTCAACAAAGAATGGCATAACTTTATAGAATATATTAAAGAACACTGTAAACATTTAAAAATGTTAGCAGGATTGATTTAGCACTTATAATTTAAAACGACAAAGGATAAAGTTGAAGTGTAATAATTTACTGTAGATAAATTGAATTAGACGCAGTAAAAAAGGAAGATAAATTATGGAAGCCAAGGGAGGGGTGGGGGGAAGTCTGGGGGTTCAGGGAACCCCATAAATGTACTGATATGGATTATGGCTTAATGTAAACGTGTGTGTGTGTGTGAAAAATTGTTTTTTGAAACTTTAAAAGAAAAAAAAGGATAAATAGCTACCACTGTGGCAGAAAGGAAAATGGTGTTTCTGTGCGTCCAGGGGTCCTTTACTTTTATTTTTTACTTTTTTATTTTGCATATAGTCTACTATGGTGGGTGCAAGGCAAAGAGTCATGCAGAGCACTGAAGCATCAATTCCTCGTGGCTCCTTGCATTGTCACCTGGGATTTCACCAGTCACTGCCTTCGTGCTTTCAAAAGATATCTCAGTCATAAGCGATAGAACCCTAGACAGGATGTGGAAGGTGTTTTTGAGCAATGTCAGGCCTTGAACCAGCTTTATGCAGCTACCCACTACCCCCAGCCTGTCCTGCACGTATGGTCTGCTCTCTTCTAGTTCAAAACAACACAGAAACCTAGCTGGTGTCCATCACAAAACTGCCCTTGAGGAGAGTTGTCTTACCTTTGCTCGCTTCCTTAGTCTCCCTTTCCAATCGGAGGGTCCCCTCCTGGTTCCTTCGGTGGGACACAGAGCGCAAGTACTTCCTTAAACTCATCTTACTGCTTCTCTCCTGGGCCTTGGGCACTTTGGCTGGAGTGGAGAAAGCCCTCTGGAAGACGGATCTCTTAGCAGCAGCTCTGCTGTCTTGGGGGGCCGCTGGCGCTTGTGGATGCTCATGGCTAGATTCAGAAAGCTCGGTCTCTGGCTGGCTTTGTACTCGCCTCCATTTCTGTAACTTGTCCCTCCGGCTGCTACTGCCCCATGTCGCATGGTTCAACTCCGGTTCCTTCTCCCCATTCTGTAGAACTGTCTGCCACCTGTAGGACCTCAACAAGGATGGCGTATCTGTTCCAGACCTGTGTTTCTGGGGAGCCTCCATCTGAAAAGCAAAAGCGTAAATGCAAAAGGTTCCAGGAAAGCATTAAAAACAAATGACCCTTGTATTCCATGCAAGGTTTCGGGATATCACAGTCAAGCTAAAATTGAGCCCAGATTTCCCACCACCTGGTTCTTACTGAATGGCCCAATACTCTTCTAGTCTTGGCAGTTTGACCAAAGCCACATGGTTCCCTCTCCTGAGCAGCAAGGAAACACAAGCGATACCTGCCTTCTCAGCATAGCTATCAAGTGTCCCTTATTTGGTGGGACAGTCCCTTATCCCAGCACCACGTCCCGCTGTTGTCCCTTATTGATGAGGCTTTGTTTGGCTGCTGGCTGGGCTTTCTGCCTTTGGCTCGGAGGGGCTCAGAAGCTAAACATACCTGTGCCCGGAAAATCCCTTGTTTTGGCTGCTGATCCCTTATTTTCGAGGCTGCCGGTCCCTTATTTTCAAATCTGTAAGTTGACAGCTATGCTTCTCAGGGCAATTGAAAGATGCACTTTTCTCCTCCTGAAACCCAGAAGGTAGTCTTTCCCCACCAAGGAACAGTCCTTTTTAGTGGCAGGTGGATGTTGCAGCAGGGTTACCGCAGTCAAATTCCATCCCTGTCCATTTGTGGAGCGCAACTGAGAGGTTTCTGGTCCTGAGAGATGCTGCCTTGCACCGGCTGTGTTTCAGTCACAGACATTTTTCTAGCAAGGCTCCTGCGCCTTTAACAACAGGAACAGAAAATAAGATGGCAAGCCCAACTGCATCCCACACTGTCATTCTCATACCCAGACACTTCCTGTGATGAAAGAGATTGCACCGCGCAGAGTTGCTAATTGTAACTTGCAAGCTAAGCTCCTTGAGGCTTGCAGAACCTGGGAGCGGACAGTGGAGCATCAACAGAAGCCCATCTGCCTTGTCTGAAATCATCGAGAGAAGGTTCGCCGTGCTTTGCCAAACCTCACAGACTGTGGCCCAGCTCCAAAGAGCCGTGGGTGGGGCACTGTGGGGCTTGCCTCTTGAGCAACCGGCTCTGCCCTGACCCACAGAACCTGTCCTACCACATCCCTTGTGCACTGGGAAGCCATGCTGCCCAACCCCTTGCATGGTGCCAGCCTTGGAGCAGGGATTGCTCTGAGCAGGGATTGCTGTGCATCCCAAAGAGAGGACCAACCTTTCATTTCCTACCCTCCTCCCTGCTGTGGGCACTGCTTTGTTCTAGGCAGCTAGCTCCACAGCCCGGGTTTAATACTGCAGAGGGTGAGAATATGGGACCCACAGGAACTGGGGCAGCAGGTTTGTCTGGCACAAGTTCATCAAAAAACCACCAAAGGGAAAATCCTGGCTGAGTAACGCCTGCAGAGCAAAATCTTTTAGGGCATATTTGTGCAGGATTTTGTTCAGTCTCAGTTGTGCTTTGCTGGGCTCTCTGGATATGCTTTTTGTTGTGCATCAGTGTTTATTTGTGCTCCTGATGGTATCAGGGCAGTTGTACACAATCCCCTTTTCAATACTGCTTCCACCTGCAAAAGTTTCAGGGGGAACATACTGCTTCCTTTCCAATCAGTGCATGCCCCATAGCTTCCTGCTGAAATTTAATCAGTAGTTGTGCAAGTCTTTTGCACCACAAATGTTCTGGGTTTTTGCCCTGCCTTTGTTGTGCCACAGTGCAAGAGTGCCTCTCCTGAATAATGCATTTAAAAAAAAATGTTTTATTTTCAATTGTATCTGCCCAATCAACAGCAAGATCTGCTGCAACAAAGGGGTGCAGAGTACATCTCCCTGTCCCAATTCTGTTACTTCTCTTCCTCACCCCTCATTCTGCAACCCCCCCCCAATAACCAGTTCCCCTTCCACCACAGCACAGAGCCATCTGCCCAGTTACCTTGGCTTCCTGCTGAGCTTCTCACCCCATCCTGCCTTCACCACTTCACTGTCTGGCTGATTTCCTCCCCTCCTCATCCTGTGCTCTGCAAGTCCCCATGTGATCTGCATCAACGATAACAATCTCACCTCCCTCTGCCTGAGCAGCACCAAGGCTGCCTCTTACAGTGTGGGTGGCTGAAGCCATTCTCTGTCTGTCTAGCTCAGAAGGTGCACATTTGCAAAAGGGACTTGGGCTGCTTGGACCAGGCTCAGCCAAAGCTCTCACCCGGTCGATCCATTCTGCCACCAAAAGAGCACGTTATACACATTTCACATCTGCATTTCTTCCTATGAGGAGCCACATGGCAACCCAGTTCAGAGCGGGCAACTTGCTGAAGGGGGCCAAGCCTTGCTGTTATTATTATTACTATTATTTATTCAAGTCATATCCGTCCTTCATCCAAGGATCCCAGGATTACTGTTCTCCAGACTTGTATGTGACACATTGAGTGGAATTCAACACCATGCTAAGGTGGTCATTCTTTGAGCCAGTTGTCAAACCATCTCTCCCTTCCCTGGGCTGCTTCAGGGGTTCCTGCAGAGCTGGTGTGGAGATGTTGAGAGGAGGGGAGGGGAGAAAAGCCCTTATTGCCCTAGTGGGACCTGTTGTACTGGCTATTCATTTGAATCAAACTCATTCAGTTTTGCATCTTGCTTGTGCATCAAAGGGCTCGTCTATCCTTCTGCTTGTCTTGGGCCTAGAAAGCCCAGGTCTCGGCAATTTTCCACTTCTTTCCAAGGGAAAACCAGCTCTTTAGTGATAGGCCAGAACAACTGGCAATCTGGGGGAAATCTGAATTGCTGTTTGTTCCGATTGAGCACTAAAGAGCGGCTTTCCTTGGAGAAAAGCAGCAGGACAGGGGGAAGTGTGGATGAGCCCCCAGTCAACCATTCAGATGCTGCAAGTCCATTTTGAAGCAGTGCCAGTAAAAGTTTCCTAGGACAAATGATGCCTGCCTCCAGCATAACAGCGCAAAGAGGATTCTTAGACAATTGAACAGGTAAGACCCTGGAGCAAGGGCCAAATTTAATGTGATAGCAAGAGTTGTGATTGGATATTCTGAGTTTTGTTTTCAAAAGATCAAAGTGGAGGAGCACAAATTAGATCAGGGTTAGACACAAGGGGATGTGAGCTAAACCCTCTCACCTTGTGCCATTGACCCATTCTATGTGTGTCTTTTATTTATTCGAAAAGTTTCTATGTTTTGGTGTGACCTATGGTTGACTGACTGATATTTATAAGCAACCTTTTGTCAATAGTTTCCGATTGGTTCATAAACATTAAAAACAAGTTCAATAATGATAAACAATATAAACAAAACATACAGCAGATCAAAGCACAACTAGCAACGAGAGATGTCAAAATATTCATGATTTCTGAAATAATTTTATAAGGTCTAGGTGAAAAGAAAAAGTTTTTTGCCTGGCACCTAAAAGAAAGCAAAGTTCAGAGCAGATGTTCATAGGCTGCAGCGAACTTCTTAGAACTGTGAAAGCTCTGGCATCACAGCTTTCATCAAGTGCAGAAGGGAATATGGGTGGACGATGGGACAACCAGCCTCATATAACCACCATGCTTAATTCATGTATGAAGGGGTTAAAACCATAGAGTAAGCTCTGTCCTGTCCTGCCAGGCTTAGCTGGGTCACTTCCCCCTACCTATTGTTATATTCAGTCAACATGAGAAGCTCATTGTGTAAAGAGGTTTGAGTTGGTTGCTGCAGCTCAGACCACATGGCTCTCACAAGCCTCTCTTGAGTTCCTGTTCCAGTAGTTCAGGAACTTTCACCACTTTGCTTTAATGTTTAATATAATTTTATTTATAGTTTTCATTTATATACATTTCAATAGTTTAACAATAGTTCTAACATTTCAAACCTCACTTCCTCCTCTTTCTGTGGTTGCTTGCATTTATTTTATCATTTTCTGCATATTCTAAATTAACTTATTCTCCTTTTATACTAAGCCAGGTTTTATGGCCTGTGAACTTTCTGAAGCACATGAATCTGAGCTTTAGAGAGTTTATAATCAAACAAAAATTTTAACTTACCAAACTTGTGGTCTTTTTCCTATGCCGGGAGAAGAGGGAATCTCTGGAACTCACTTTGAAGGGCATATTTTAAAGGTCTAACAGTCTATATTTCCACTGTTCGCTGCATATTTTGCGACTTTAAATCTCCACGTGTTTCTCCCACCAAAGAGTACTTGCCCCAAACTTGGATCTTGGCACCCAGGAATTCTCTGTTTATATCTATTTTTTCCTTGCACCAGTATGGACAACACCGGCGTCTCTGATTGGTGAGCAGTATGAAGCCTCTGGATTTGCCAAGTCTGGCTTCAACGCGAGGATCCTGGCCTTCCAGCTGCTCAGACAACACAGCAGCAGCACCCGGCCTTCAGGCTTCCTCCTCATCCTTTCCCACACTCTCCAGGCCTACACCTGAGTACTGCAGGACCAGCCCTACCACAATGGCACACGCCTAAGTTACACCCCGTTTGGATTACTGCAACATGCCTTTGCAAAGTGTTCAGAAACTTCAACCAGCTCAAAGAGCTGCAGCCAGACTGCTGCCTGGCAAAGGTTATAGGAAGCGGACAACTCCCTTGTTGCAAGAGCTCCATTGGCTACTGGTCTGTGTCCAGGCACAATTCAAAGTGCTGGTTATGACCTATGAAGCCCTGCGTGGCTTAGGTCCAAAGTCTCTGAAATACCATACTCCCCCATGTGAACCTGCCCTGGTTCTGAGATTTTGAGAAAGGGTCTTCTTGGTGGCTGCCCCTAGGCAACTTTGGAACTCCTTCCCTGGTTCAACTGTTTCTCTCCTTGTTGTCCCTCTGCCGACAAGGACTCTTGGGAACAGACTGCTTTTAATTAAAGGCCTGAACCCCTCTGACATGATTTTGTATCTCCTCGCAGACACAGATAAGTATGTGACCTGGCGTGTAGCACTCTTGGCAACTGCTGCTAGGAAAATTAGAGCAAATTATATAGCCAAGGTAGCCATCAACTGTAAAGGAGATGAATTTATTTGACCCTATCTATCTACATCAGGCTATGCTCTATCTTTGTCACCAAACTCCGAGTATAAATTGCACACTGTATTAATTGACATTGTTTTTTGATATATTAGTGGCCATGTGACGATTTTAGCTTATGAATTTTATTGTTTAATGTCTTGATCTGTATATTGGGGTACTTTTATAGCTCTGTTTAGAGTACGTAATGTTTTGATAATATAAATGTTTTAAGTCTTTTGTATCAATCCAGTATATTTTCCTTTAATTGTCGAATGATTCTGTGAACATTGCGGCAGCCTTTGGCTATGTGCAATAAAACTGACTGACTGACTAATTAAAGGCCTGGTTTTACTGTTATTGTTTGTATGGTTTTAATAGATTGTTTTTTAATATAGATAAATTCTGTCAAAGCTTAATTTTAAGAAAACAATTGCTTATTTCCTATGTTTTTGGCTCTTATTTTTATCTGTCAGCTGCCTTGAGTCCCTGCAAATATGCAATAATAAATGGGCAATAAATAATAATAATAATAATCCACAGTGAGCTGTAACCAAAGTTTGTTCTTGGCTAACCACTCATGGTTTGTTTGGGGGAAACAAACCATAAGTCCATGTTTAGACATAACACCAAGCCAAACCATGGTTTACCTTCCCACAGCACAGCAGTAGGGGAGGAGCCAAGCACTTTCACCCCTTAAACCACAGTTTAAAACATAGGTGGACTAACGTGACTGTTGCAATCCACATGGAAATAACATAAAAAGGTAAAGGTAAAGGTACCCCTGCCCGTACGGGCCAGTCTTGACAGACTCTGGGGTTGGTGCGCCCATCTCTATAGGCCGGGGGCCAGCGCTGTCCGGAGACACTTCCGGGTCACGTGACCAGCGTGACATCGCTGCTCTGGCGAGCCAGAGCCGCACACGGAAACGCCGTTTACCTTCCCGCTAGAAAGCGGTCCCTATTTATCTACTTGCACCCGGGGGTGCTTTCGAACTGCTAGGTTGGCAGGCGCTGGGACCGAGCAACGGGAGCGCACCCTGCCGCGGGGATTCGAACCGCCGACCTGAAAATCTGTCCCGAGTTAACACTCAAAACCAGCAGTGGATCTACAGGTGGTACATGACCCCAGTCAAGCTTGCAAAAATATACCATATGCCCAATAATAAATGCTGGAAATGTAATGAAGCTGAAGGTACTTTTTATCATCTTTGGTGGACGTGCCCAAAGATTAAGGTCTTCTGGGAAATGATCTATAATGAAATTAAGAAGGTTCTTAAGTGCACCTTTCACAAGAAACCAGAGGCCTTTCTCTTGGGCATGGTTGGCCAAATGGTATTAAGGAAGGATAGGATGTTTTTTATGTATGCTACAACAGCAGCAAGAGTTCTCTTAGCAAAGTATTGGAAGACACAAGAACTACCCACACTGGAAGAATGGCAGATGAAGGTGATTGACTACATGGGACTGGCTGAGATGACCGGCAGAATCCGTGACCAAGGAAGAGAGACGGTGGAAGAAGACTGGAAGAAATTTAAAGCTTATCTTAAAAACTACTATAAAATTAATGAATGCTAAAATGTCAAGGGTAATGTAAAAAAATAAGATTCCAGCTGTAAATGATTGGGTAAAAGAAGAAGGAAAGGAAAAGAGTTTAAAAGTTAATAGAAGTGAGGGGTTGCTGAAGAAAATTATTAAACAGGGATGCAGAAAAGGGAGGCATGGGGAAGTCGGTGAAATAGGGTTAATGAAAAAGAGGTTATGAAATTATACGTGTTTATATGTTTGTTTGTTTATGTACTGTGTTGTGTATTGTTTTTAATTTATGTTGGAAAATCAATAAAAAATTATTAAAAAAACAAACAAACCAGCAGTGGAAAAACAGGAAAACAAACTCATAGATGTGTTAAGAGAGGCATTCAAATAAATAAAACTGAGGACCCAAGTAAGAAGGGGAGGGAATAAAAGGAATACGAATGAATCAATTTCTGTTTTTGTTTTATTATTATTTATAAGTACATGTTTAGCCATAGGAGAACTGAGATGTTATAATGCGATCCTATGAATGTAACTTAAACCAATGATTTGCCCAAAAAGAAGAAGAAAGAAAAATGAGTGAAATGTATAAAACTGGTGAAATGTATAAACTTGAAAAGTGTAAATAAAGTTTGAAAAAAAATAATTACGTATCTCAAAGCCCGGTGCTCAAGCTTGCCTGAAAACCACATCCTCTGGTCTGGAAACATTCTTTCTAATACAAAGGCATGAGTGGCAATCCCCATTGTTAAGTTGTGGGTGAACATATCAGACAGCACAGTGATTCTTCAAACAGCTCTTCTTTATTCAGAGGCCAGAACAGAACTGAACTGAAGAGCTCAGTCAGCCTGCTTATATAGAGATCCAGTGCAACGTTACTGTAGCAACTTTCTAAAACTACCCAATCACTGAACGTCACTTTCGATCCTTTATTTGCATAACTATCTACAGTATCCCCCTGCTGGCCCAGGGTGAGAACTTCAGTACATAACACCCATAACTCTTTGGGAAGGCAAAGGCTCTCTGCAGATGTTCAGATGCACGTTGCTACTGAACAGACCACCCCCTGCAGTAGGTCGGAAGAGGAGCCCTCGTCCAGGTTAAGCCTTGCCAAGCAGCAAGTGATGGAGAGTGCTACATCAGACAGGATACCTGACCTGTTTCTCAGAGGCCACTGACAGCAGCTAGAAAGAGCAGGTCTGTCAGTTTTCACCACAGCCATCGAATGCAGACAGCAGACTCATAAACGTACTGCCCCCCCCCCGCCCCCATGCAGCACAACCAACCTGAGAAAGCCAGACTTACATTTGAGGACAAAGGCCTGTAATTGGAAGCAGACTTAACTCGGCACTTCAAGCTGTTTTCCACACCAGACTGATATGAAAAGGTGTTCAATTCAGAATCAAAAAATATGTGTAGAGTCCTCTTCCCCCCAACACACACACACAACTGAATGCACTGTATGATTTACCTAAATTGTTGTGGTTTCTCAAAATAGCTGCGCTACTGTTTCCTCTGACAGCACTGTGGCGCTGACATAAAAGTAAAAGCTCATTATTTTCAGTGTGGCTCCCGGGGCAAAGCTTCAGCAGCTCCTTTTTCGCCCTTCAGCAGCAGCGCTGAGGGCCGGGCTGGCTGCAGAAAGTTCTAGACCAGCATTTCCTTTCGCCTGTAGACTTGGCCCGGAAAATGTGCCGGGTGTGGATTGCAGCAGCTCGGCTGCTCACCAAAGCACTGTCACCACCGTGTTATGCTGAAGAATTGCACTGGCTGCCAGTCAACTACCAAGCTAAGTTCAAGGTGTGAAAAGATATGTGCAGCTTGGGATCAGGATACCTGAAAAAACATATCACCCCTTATATATTCAACTGATCTCTCTGCAGGCCTCTATCGTCCCATCAGGAGGTTCAGTTCCATTTACTATCATACCCTCCAAGTGTCACGATTTTCCAGGACAGTCCTGGAATTATGAAAGCCATCCCGGCTTCTGACTTGGCCCCAGAATGTCCCGATTTCCCCTGCCATTGCCATCGCGCCCGGGGAAGAGGATGAACTGGCGGTTGTCTCCACAGTGGCTGCAGTTGCAAAGAACTCTCTGTTGCCAACCTCCTCCCTTGGGCAACTCATAGCGGCTGCCGAAACGTAGGGGAGAAGGAGGGGAGGCTGCCCCTGGTGAGGTCCAGCCCCCAGGCCCAGACAGAGGGGGGGCCATAGGGGCCACTTGGCCCGGGCCTCCAATTCCAAAGGGGGCCTCGCTCAGCATACATTCCCTATGTATTTTTAAAAAGCACTATTGTACAGCCATACCTCAGGCTGAATGTGCTTCGGGATGAGCACTTTCGAGTTGCACTCCGCGGCAACCCGGAAGTAACGGAGCGCGTTACTTCTGGGTTTCACCGCTTGCGCATGCGCAGACGCTCCAAATGACATCACGCGCATGCACAGAAGCGCCAAAACGTGACCCGCACATACGCAGATGCGCAGACACGGGTTATGTTTGCTTCTAGATGCGAATGGGGCTACCCGGAACGGATCCTGTTCGCATCTAGAGGTACCACTGTATATCTATATTTTCCATTTTGTCTATATATGCAGATACGGTTCAAGCCTTGAAATAAAAGTATTTGTCAGGATAACTTTCATGAAAATTATTTATTTATTTATAAGACTTCAGTTATCCCCAGGGTAAAAAAGGGGGGGCCACATTATCTTTCTGGCCCGGGCCTCTGCCTGGCTCTGCAAGGCCCTGCCAGCCCCGCGTGATGCACCAGCTCTGAGGGGCACGCAGAGGGCAAGAAGAAAGGGGGAGCAGAGCAGAGCACAAGGAGTCCTGATTTTTTAAAAAAATGTTTTGTGTGTACGTGTCTAATCCTGCCCCTTTCTAATATGTATTTCTTAGTGTGTGTGTTTTTCACACTGTGGGCTCAAGCTTAACATGAGTCAGCAGTGTGATGCAGCAGTATAATGCTTTTCAATTGAAAACCTTGATGGCACTAATCCACTAGCTGAAGGGGAAACCATGTGTGAAAACAGAACTTTCAGAATCAATCTATAGAGCAGGTCTTTTCTCACTTACTTTGCTTGCTAAGGCACAAACCCCTTCCTGTATGCTACAGTGACCATATGGAAATCAAAAGTATTTTAAGCTAGTCCCGTTGATCTCTCTTCTGACCCCTCACACCCTGTCTTTTCAGGAGGCGGGGGGCATGGCCGGATTGGAGCAGCTGGGAACAGATTCTACTTTTAAAATATTCTAATGTAAATGGTATTCCCACATGGAGGGAACTTTTCCTTGTCAGTCTACAAAATCTCAGATGGTTGTGGTATCACCTTAACCAGCTGTTAAGATTGCTTTTAAAACCAGATCTCTCTGTCCAGGCATACAGGAACCTGACAATGTTAGAACACATTTTTGTTAACTTTCCAATTGTTTAAGGAGATAGCATCTTCAATTTATAGAGTGCTAATAGGCCCTGAATATGGCAATTTTGTAAGTGCAAGAATGTCCTGGGCAATGGACCTAGAAATTCACATAAAGGTAAAGGGACCCCTGACCATTAGGTCCAGTTGTGACTGACTCTGGGGTTGTAGAGCTCATCTCGCTTTATTGGCCGAGGGAGCCAGCGTACAGCTTCCGGGTTATGTGGCCAGCATGACTAAGCCGCTTCTGGCGAACCAGAGCAGCGCACGGAAACGGTGTTTACCTTCCTGCCGGAGTGGTACCTATTAATCTACTTGCACTTTGACATGCTTTCGAACTGCTAGGTTGGCAGGAGCAGGGACCGAGCAACGGGAGCTCACCCCGTCGTGGGGATTCAAACCGTCGACCTTCTGATTGGCATGTCCTAGGCTCTGTGATTTAACCCACAAGTGCCACCCGCATCCCTTAGGAATTCACATACCTAATGAAAAATAGTCTGCCTTGTAGTCTGACATTGAAATCAGTTTCTGTCATAATCTGGGAGTCTTCGTTAAAGTTATTGCATAAGTGGCACTATATACCAATAAGGCTATCCTGGATAGCTAAAGAATTTAGCCCCAATTGCTGGAGGAAATGTGCTGTTAAAGGTACTTATATTCATATGTGGTGGCACCTCAATAACATTAAAACTTTCTGGAGCAATGTATTTTTAAAAAATTAACTTGGTATGTAACATGAGGGTTAAATTGTCTCCTGCACTGGTGCTGCTAGGAATTAAGAGTCTTGATCACTCAAAGTTAGCCAAATAATGAGCTTCTAACATTTCTGTTAACTCCTGCATGGATGCAGATTACCCAGATCCTGGAAGAAAGGGGAGGATCTGAACACTGAACCTTGGTATACTAGAGTGTAGTCAATAGTACTGGCTGAGAAACTGACTTGTTAGGTCCAAGCAACTAAAGGCAAACACAATAAATTTTAATGTTATGATACATGGCAAATGTTTATTAAATATATGAATGGTTTAGATCAGTGTTTCTCAACCTTGGGCCTCCAGCTGTTTTTGAACTACAACCACCTTCATCCCTAGCTATTAGGACCAGTGGTCAGGGATGATGAAGGCCCACGTTTGAGAAACAATGGTTTAGATCACCGAAGGAAACCACTAAATGAGACCTTTTGGGATAATTCAATGAAACTTTATTATAATGATACAAGTCTGTACAAATACCAGGATAAGTTTTCGTTGTTTGTTGTTGGACAATTTGTTGTTTTCTTGTTGTTACTGTAATTTGGAAAATAAATGAAAATATTAATAAAAGAAAAGAAAAAAATGCTAATATGTTTTAAAGAAACAGATACTCTGGGAGTATAGAGATGCTCTCGTCTCTTGGGGGGGCTGCTCCCTTCTTATGGGGTGGCTGCTGTCAGCTTCTCTTGGTGGAGGACTGTGGTGGGAACTTCAAAACCTTCCCAAACTCAGGCTGGAGGCATCTTGTCAAGCTTCGCCCACAGCTGGACAGCAAGCAGCCGAATAGCAAGAAACATCCATGACTGAAAAAGCAGGGAAGTGGAGGATGAATGGGCCACAGCCACACACACAATAGTCTGTCTCCAAATCTGATCCATTTGTGGCTTAAGCCCCTGCCTCCTTTCAGAAGGGCTAGACGCCACCAACTTATATACCTGGGGTGCCACTTCTGAAGTGCCGACGAAGTGGTAGAGCACTTGTGGATCTGAAGAGAGACAAGACGGAGGAAGAGTCTACACACCAGGACTGGCCTGTGCAGTTTCCCACCTTTGAACGAGGAAACGTGGTTTTATGGTCTCCCTTTTTATCACTGGCCTCTTGCCATGCTGCTTGTAGGCCCTTCTGAGAACAGGCCTATGAGCTGGGGAGAGGGACCCACGACGAGGCGATGGCCTGCACAACAGTCTGGAGGGTCTCCAGTTGAGCAAGAGAAGCAACCTTATTTGGGATCTTTAGAAACTCTCCAACGTTGGGGAAGGACAGTTGGGATGTGCAGGAACCGCAGGTGAGAGGCCTCCATCATAAGCAGCTGTGCACAACGAAGGCAGAAAGGGGAGGAACATCAGATAGATGCCAAATCCCACCAGGGTTCAGAAACAACACAGCTAAAGTAGGTTTTGTTTTTAAAGGAGAGTTGGGTTCTGCCTTTCAAGGAGAGATGGATCCTGCTCTCTTCCTGGACTGGGAGCGATGCCCAAAGAGTCACCCTTGGTGGGGCCTTAAGGAGCTGCTTTGTCCAGTAAGATCATTGGTGCACCTCCACGCTGACTGGAAGGTGGCACTCCAGGGCCTAAGGCGGGAGTCTTTCCTTCCCAGTCCTATGTGCATGGGGGCGGGGTGCCAAACTGGGTCTTTGACCTGGGGAAAATAAAGCCTAGTTTCTCCCCTGCCTAAATACAATATAAGATTCTAGTCCTCACAGTCCCAAAGGGCTGATTTAAATGAGAACACAGGAAGCTGTCTCCTACTGACTCAAATCACATTAGCACGTTCCCAGCCCTGCCTGGAAATGCCGCCAGGGATTTTGCATGCAAAAACACAGGCTCCACTACTGAGCAATGGCCCTTTGCCAGCCTGGACAGCATTTTACTGATGGGGGGGTGGGGCAGGGAGGTGGTAGACAAACCAAAAAACCTCAGAAAAATAACCAGAACACTCCCTGGGAACATGGAATTTATGAAGGTCAAAAAACCAAGGAGCATCTTTAAAAACTGCCTGTGGGGTGGGGGGAGAACAAGGCTTCAGAATGTCTCCCCTCTTCCCCGCTTACCTTACCTTCTGTGGCAGCAGGGGAGGCAGAAGACCATTCTCTGGGTTTTCAACTGAGCCAAAGATAGTTGTCGGAAGGAGATAGATGTTTCCGATGCCAACTGATCCAAAAAAGACAGTTCTCTAAAGCAGAAAGACATCTCTGGTGTCAGCTGATCTGAAGGAGACAGTTGAATGAGCTTTTAACTGATCTCAGGATCCTTTCAAACAACTCACCTGGTTTCCTGGGAAACAAAACATTCTGCAGCCCATTGTGAAGTCAGATCTTGGCCAAGACCTCACCCAATGGACTGGGGGCTCACTCTCTCTCTCTCTCTCAGGCCCATATCAACACTTGGTATCTTCATCCAGCTTCCAAGCACCTGCCCTGCCCCTTGATTTACCCCTCACCTGACCCAATGTTATGATGATAAATCACCTTGTTTTATGTGTCCAAACCCTCCAGATGTTGCTGCTAGATTCCAACTGCCCTCCTTCCCCTACTCCATGACATCTGACATCCCAGATCTGCTATCTAGGGCTGATAGTGTGGGAAGGTTTACTTTAGCAGAGTTAAACAATCCCCTTTATAAGTTTATGCAGCCATCAGCTTGTTGCTGAGTCGTCTGAGTTCTACTACTAAAGATGCCTTCCTGGTTAAAAATCCCTTTGAATACCTTTTAAAGAATACACACACGAATCTGATTCGTGTTAATATAAAACTATTTTACTCTCAGATTCATTCAGGTTTACAGAACTGCACCTCAAGGCAGGCTTAGGTTACATGGCAAGCAAATAAACTATACCAGAGGGAAGTTGGTCCTGAGGTGACTGCAACGGAGCAGTTATTTTTCAAAACTACCAGCAACCGACAAACTGGTTGTCACAGCAACCGGTTAGAACATGGAGGCCACTAGTTCTCTGTCAGTATGTTGTACTTGACTGCACCTTTACATCCCCCAGATAGGAGTTGGGGGTTGAGAAACTAATTCAAGATGCTGGAAATGCACTCAAGGGAGGGAATACTTAAGGGTGTAGTGTGAGCCCTGCAGAAGTGGGGGGTGTATTTTAGGGCTGCGTGAAATTCCTATTTGTGGGTGGTGAAACTGGGGGCAGGGGAGCATTTTACTGATTATTTTTTTGGGGGGGAGGTGGCAATTCTCCTGCCATTTGAATGGAGACAAATGGGGGGGGTCAGAAAATTAACCAGAACACTCCATGGGACCATGGGATTTATGAAGGTGAAATAACCAATGAGCATCTTTAAAAACTGCCCATGGGGTGGGGGGAAGAACAAGGCTTCAGAATTTCTCCCCACTTACCTTACCTTCTGTGGCAGCAGGAGAGACAGAAGACCATTCTCTGGGCTTTCAGCTGAGCCAAAGATAGTTGTCCAAAGGAGACAGATGTTTCCGATGCCAACTGATCCAAAAAAGACAGTTCTCTAAAGCAAAATATCTCTGGTGTCAACTGATCTGAAGAAGACAGTTGAATGAGCTTTTATCTGATCTCAGGATCCTTTCAAACAACTCACCTGGTTTCCTGGGAAACAAAACATTCCACAGCCCATTGTGAAGTCAGATCTTGGCCAAGGCCTCACCCAATGGACTGGGGGCTCTCTCTCTCTCTCTCCATCTCAGGCCCATGTCAACACTTGATATCTTCATCCAGCTTCCAAGCACCTGCCCTACCCTTTAATTTACCCCTCACCAGGACAGCTAGGACAGCTGGATCTGGGCTTCCCTGACAGTTTCACATCCTCAGCCTCGCATCGCTGTGGGAATCAAAGGGAATAAAGTGGGCCACGATTGTGATCCAGTTTCCACCACCTCATGAAAACTCACCTCCCTGCCCAAGGTGTTGGCTGGCTGGCTGTTCCTCCTTTAGTCATTGTGTATTATGAGTTCCAGTGGTTTGAAAGTTCTTGCTTTTTCATTTTAGGGTGTGGGCTACACCTTCTCTCTCCACCTGGCTAACTCACCACCTCTAGGCAGCTTCCAAAAAAGACATTTGTACTCTCAGGAGGTCTTCCTTGGTGCCTTATTTTCACTTGAAAACCCCACATTTCCTCCAAGGAACTCAAGGTGGTATACATGGTGTGCTTTCCCTGTGCAAATTATCCTTGCAATAACCCTCTGAAGTAAGCTAGGCTGCCTCCAATACTGGAAGGAGTATGAGGCTATGGTGGCTTTGAATTATGCCCCCCATACCCTGGGGTTGGGCATGAGAGCTGGAGGGTGGGGGTTCACCCTGAGAGAGCCCCAGCCCCATTATTAAAATGGCATCCCAGAACTTTAAATGCGTAGCACAGATACGGCCTAATAATAATAATAATTTATTATTTATACCCTGCCCATCTCAGCCACTCTTGGCAGCTCCCAACAGAATATTAAAAACACGATAAAACATCAAACATTTAAAACTTCCCTAAACAATACAACAGTAAGACAAGCAGAAACAGAAGTTACCTCAGACCCAGATAAACTACAACACAAACTTATGATGCTGAATCCCCCTTGAAAAGGAAATATTGCCCCTCGTTTAACAAATATTAAACTGAAACATTAAAAAAAGAAATGAATCTGGAAAAAGTGACCTAAAACAAAAAAATGGATAAAAGCATAAAAAGAACTTAAGATTCTCAATCTCTCTAGCAAGACGCAGAAGTCTTTCTTTCACAGACAAATTTACCACAGACAGAAAAGGCTTCACATCTGTACAGTTGCACTGGGACTACCATCATATGTGATACAGGGAAGCCATATTGGGGTGAAGGCTTCCTCGTTCAAGGTGTGCCTTCTTCTGAAAACTACTGATCTCAGCCAACAAATGACATTACACATTTGAAGGTGCCTCAATCGTTCCAGAGGTTTTGTCGTTCTGACAGAACACTTTTAACTTTTGCCCGCCATAGGGGATGTCACGGGCCCTGCTGCCCAAGGCCAGATTGTCCTCGACAGGATGGGTTTCCCGGTGGGTTGGCTGCAGCTGGGCTCAGCACTGCCTGGGAAACATCCTGGCGAGGCCCATACATCATGGCCGTTGGGGCACACGGAGTTTCCGCAAGATGCAAGACTGTAGCTGCTCTGCAACTGTGCACACCTGCAAATAGTCCTGTCCCTGGCCATGCTCCATCTTTCAGGCCTCCCAGTTCCCCTCATGAAATGGGCTTATAATTAGGGGTGGCAGCAAAGGGGATGGGGCTGCTGGCCTTCAAGGTTGGCCAGATTTCTGCTTTCCCCACCTGCCCACCCCCCGTTTCTTGCAGGCATCTCCCAAGTCTTCCCAGCTCTCTTTGTCCAACTTTGGGGAGGTGGTCTCCATCATCCGCACCACATCCAGCATCTCCCTCCTGCTGCACGCCTTCCCCCCTCCTTAGCTGGATGTTGGCATCCCACAAGAAGCGCTGGAGACCTTACTGGAACCTGAGGCCCGGAAGCCTAAGTCCCAGCCTAAATTTGCACACACTTCTTCCCTTTTATTTTATTTATAAGATTTCTTAGCTGCCCTTCACAAGAAGGTCCCAGGGTGGGTGACAGCTATATAGCATACCATTACAAAAATAGATAAAAGAAGCCCAGAGTTAGAAAGGGAACCCAGGGATCATCTAGTCCAACCCTCTGTGGTGCAAATAATAATAATAATAATAATAATAATAATAATAATAATAATAATAA
>JAXCMG010000049.1:494304-515193 GCA_034642415.1 Podarcis siculus | reverse complement strand
AATAATAATAATAATAATAATAATAATAATAATAATAATAATAATAATAATTTTATTTATTTATTTATTTATTTATTTATTTATTTATTTATACCCTGTCCATCTGGCTGGACTTCCCCAGCCACTCTGGGTCGCTTCCCCAGTAAAACTGTTCCAGATGGAGAACAGTATAAATTTCAACAAAAGGGAGGGTGCCAGGTGCACCTCCATGGGGAGGGAGTTCCGCTATGTAGGGGCTGCCATACAGAAAGCCCTGTCTCCCCCACCTCCTGCCCTCCATCCCCCCCCATGTCTGATGGTGGGTAGAACTAACACCAGAGCCTGCCACCATGCAGATTTTAACTCCTGAAAAGAGTGATAGGAATGGAGGCAGCCTCTCATATCATTGGCAGCATCCTGGGCAAGTTATTTCACTGGACCTAGTGGCCCATTTTCCTAAATATCCTTTCATTCTCTACCCCCCAGGCTCTGAGCAGCCCAAGTGTTTTGGGACATACCTTCCATCTGGCTTCCTTGAATTGAAGGTTTCCTGGAGACTGGTGTCTTTTTCTATGGTCCAAGGCTTGTTTTACATGTATATTCAGGCTGAACAGAAGATGGAGGGGTTGCCAACATTACACTCCAGCAGAGACCCCATTAGGGTTCTAGGGGAATCACCCAAACTGACAGAGGGCAAGTTAGGCCTCTGTGTCTTTTCCAGCACCAGTCCCAGAACTGCCTGGTTTTCTCTCTCAAGGACGCAGACACTTCGATGGCATCATCTCCAGGCAGGGTCAAGGGAGGAAGTTGTGCCTTTTTCTGCTCCCTTTTCTGAAGCATCCTTAGTGAATTAGTTTCCATAGCAATATTTTGGCCCAAGTTTACATCACAAAGCAGATACTTCCCTGGCAACTGTTGGCACAGAGATTATTAACCTAACTGGGCTGATTGACTTCATCAGCAGTTTGCAAATATGACAGCCCTTGCAAGATCTACACAGCATTTTCAGCGGCCCTAAGAAGACAGCTTTTCATTTGGTATCTTTGCCCACCTTGTCCATCAGAAAGCTGATGTTTTTCCAAGAAGTAGAATCCATTTCTCTCAAAGATTAGACAACTAAACTATTTAGACAATTCAATCATATTTTACAAAAGTGGTATGCTGTTTATTTTAAAAACACAGCTGCTAAACACATGACCTCAATAATGGTGAAAAGGTTCGCATTTTTCTGCAAAACTCTGTATTGTTGTGGGGTATTTTCTTCTGTGGGGTGACAATGCCTTTTCTGTAGTCCACTGTGGGAGAATATGCATGCTTATCACATAGAATGAGGATGTCTTACTTTGTTTTGGACATGAAAGCGGTTGCAATGTTGATTTTCGTAATCTAGACAGAGCCACACAGAGACTCTGACCATATTATAGATTTAACTACACGGAGTGGCTTAGCAGTCAATCACTCTTCCCAGGGAACTCTGGGAACTGTAGCTCTGTGAGGGGAAAAGGGGTCCCCAACAGCTCCCAGCTTCCTTAACAAGCTATAGTTCCCAGAATTTTTCTCTTTTTGAGGGGGGAGCCATGACTGCTTCATGTGACATGATACTGCTTTAAATGTCCAGTGCAGATGGGCCAGAGAATATGAGAACAATTATTACAGCTGCCATTGCTATCTTGGTAGCTAGGAAGAAACCATGTAGACACAGTGTTATAAGAATTCAAAGGTCTCAAATATAGAATAAATGTTCACAAATGTACAAGGCAAACACATACATAAGTATATGAACCACATGTCTGAAATAGTACAGGAGAGCAATCCTGAAGCCATTTTGGCTCTCCCAAATTGACCTCAAATATTTCTCTGCAAGGAGGAAGGCAATAGGAAAAGCTTTCCAGTTGTCTTTGGACTGTAGGGGCTTATACCTCTCTTTTCAAATACAGTCAGGCAAATACTGTATCTGTTAAGCTGAGCCTACTATCAATATGTGTAAGAGATTCAGAAACTAAAGTATCTACCATCTCAAATGAATGGCCAGGCTACCCAGAAAAGGTAATCAGATAAGGCATTACCAGGTATCCTGGCAGATGGGAAAGAAGCAACACTCTCAAATTTCTACCAGAGACCGTCTCCTCCTGTGATGTATGTATGATGTTTTGGGGGTTGGTCTTGGGCTACAGGGTGGGCAGTTTCAAAAGTCTTTATATGGTCTTGTGTACCATTGTTCGGGGTTCTCCCTCCTGCGTGTGGTGAGTGGGGACCCTGTTACAACAGTTTATTTCCTTTAATAAAGATCAGGCTTACTAGCTGCTTTGCTTTCAATTAACAATTGGCCTCTGTTATTTTCTCCGACCGATCGAAATCTCCTGAGGGACTCTATATGGGCTCTAGATACCCCATAAGGGAATTAAACGTATTCTTCTTATAACAACGGTCATCTTACATGTAGCGAGATGTGAAATGGTGCAATCTCCCCCTATGGCTTTCAGGTCCGGGGCTGATGATATAGCTGTGGCAGAGCTCAGATTTCAGTGGCACCCTAAAGGTAAAAGGTAAAGGTAAAAGGACCCCTGACCATTAGGTCCAGTCGTGGCCGATTCTGGGGTTGTGGTGCTCATCTCGCTTTACAGGCCGAGGGAGCCGGCATACAGCTTCCAGGTCATGTGGCCAGCATAACCAAGCCACTTCTGGCGAACCAGAGCAGCACACGGAAACACCGTTTACCTTCCCGCCAGAGCGGTACCTATTTATCTACTTGCACTTTGACATGCTTTTGAACTGCTAGGTTCGCAGGAGCAGGGACCGAGCAACGGGAGCTCACCCCGTCACGGGGATTTGAACCGCTGACCTTCTGATCGGCAATTCCTAGGCTCTGTGGTTTAACCCACAGCGATGCAAAAATCTGGCATCCTCTCCCACCTCTTCCCTTTTGTTGGATGTCATAGTTGCAGGGTCCCACCCGCCTAGAAATGCCTTTGGATATAGCATGGCATTGCCCTGCTCTGATTTGGGACGGCATTTTGTTATCATCAGGGAAAACACAAAATTTGCACATGAAAGTGCCTTTTTTCAGTGGCTCTGTATCTCTATTCTGTATCTTTGCCCTTGCAGACAGCAGCAGAGGCACACAGTGGGCTGGCTGTGTAATTCTTGGACAGATTTCTATAGTTCACCTCCAGCCGCATTCCTTCATTATTTTCAGTCCCTTTCTTCCACACCACTGCCCCCACCATAGTCCCATGGATCTTATATTTGCAGTCCCCAAATTTTCAAATCAAAGTATTGTATGACTGTCATCATTTATTTTGCTTAAGGATTTTGAATTAAAGCCCTGGCTTCCTTGCAGGTGTTGAACAGCCGCCCCCTGGTGTTGGACTTGGGCATTGATGCACTCTTTCCCCAGTCTGCGGGATGATGGGTTCTTGAAGACTCTCACATCAGGAAACAACATCAGGAAGCTCTACGTCAGATGCAGCGACGAACACCCTTGTCTGTAAAGCACCTCTCTGCGAAACCTTTCCAGGTTTGAATCTCTTTGAAGAGTCTGTCTCCCGGGCATAGGGTGTTCCCCATCTGGCGGTGCCCATGGATGGTGTAGTTGGCTTGCAGCTTGGAGCCCCTCACAGCACACTTTATGAAATTGCTCTTCACCAGTTCCATGCTGTGGGCGTCTGGCAGCGCCTCCATGTAGTCCCCGATGAAGCTGATGCCGTAGCCTTTGGTGTTGTAGCTCCGTGTGTGCGCTCCTACCCAGTGCCAGCCCCTCCCCTGGTAGATGTATCCATCACCTCCGGCAACATAGCTGTGCAAGGATAGAAGATAAGTATTGTCTTACCAAGGAGCTCAGCCTTGCTGTCATTCTCTCTCTCTTTCTCTATACAGTGGTACCTCTGGATGCGAATGGGATCCGTTCCGGAGCCCCGTTCGCATCCTGAATAGAATGTAAGGTGCGACTGCGCATTTGCGCATGCGCGGGTCGCGTTTTGCAGCTTCCGCGCACGCGCGTGATGTCATTTTGAGCGTCTGCGCATGAGCAAGCGGCGAAACCCGAAAGTAACATGCTCCGTTACTTCCAGCTTGCTGCGGAGCGTAACTTGAAAATGCTCAACCTGAAGCACATTTAACCTGAGGTATGACTGTGTATATATACTGTGGTACCTTGGTTCTCAAACGCCGAAAACCCGGAAGTAAGTGTTCCAGTTTTCGAACGATTTTCGGAAGCCGAATGACCGATGCAGCTTTCAGCTGTTGTTTCTGGAACACCTGCACCAATCAGAAGCTGCGCCTTGGTTTTTGAACATTTCGGAAGCTAAACGGACTTCCAGAACGGATTAAGTTTGGCGCTTTTGTTTTTGCTATTTGTTTTGCGTTTTTGCTTTTGAGGCTTTTTCGGTTCATTTGTTTTTGTGACTGTGCGGAACCCAGTTCAGCTACTGATGGATTGATGGTGTGACTGCAGAAATGGATAAAAGCCCCCCATCCAAACAATGACTATCATCATGTTTTACTGTGCTTGATGTGTTTAATTTGTTGGAAGCCCCCCAGAGTGGCTGGGGCAACCCAGTCAGATGGACGGCATATAAAAATTTATCATTATCATTACTGGTTCAAGGCTTTCCACTTGCACAGTGGAACAGTCACCCCCTCTCCTACCCCTGCATGTCCCCTAAATATGTTTCTGGGGCTTTCACAATGTTCTGGATAAGATTTGGGGAGGGTGTGGGGCACACACAAGGGCAGAAGCAGGAAAGTCCCACAGTAGAAGCAGAAATGTTTGTGTGGACAGGATGTGCTACTTGAACGCTGCCCACAGCTTTGCATACATGGGAGCAAAAACCAGTCTGCAATCTCGTTTTCCAGTTGAAAGGTGGGCTATTCGTCCGGTCCCACAGTGCTATTTTTTCTAGAAAAAGAGGTGCAGGAACTCATCCTGAACACCTCCCTCCCTGAACACCAGTGGTACCTGGGTTAAGTACTTAATTCGTTCCGGAGCTCCATACTTAACCTGAAACTCTTCTTAACCTGAAGCACCACTTTAGCTAATGGAGCCTCCTGCTGCTGCCGCGCCGCCGGAGCACGATTTCTGTTCTCATCCTAAAGCAAAGTTCTTAACCTGAAGCACTATTTCTGGGATAGCGGAGTCTGTAACCTGAAGCGTATGTAACCTGAAGCGTATGTAACCCAAGGTACCACTGTAATGACAATGTCTCCTACCTGAGAAGTGCTGGAACTGAGTTCCGGCGAGTTCCAGATGAAAAAAAGCCCACCTTTTCCGTGAACTCTAGTCTTATACTCCAGTGTCAAAAGGAGTGAAATTAAGCTTTTGGGATCAGAAGCTGGACTAGATTATGATCCTTTCCTTGATCTGGGAATTTCATAGTTCTTGGTGTGGTAATAAACTTTTGTTTAGAAGGTATCGCTTCAGGCCATAGGTGAGAAGGCACCTGGCATGATGGAATGC
Organism: Podarcis siculus; assembly: GCA_034642415.1. Lineage (NCBI taxonomy): Eukaryota > Metazoa > Chordata > Lepidosauria > Squamata > Lacertidae > Podarcis > Podarcis siculus. The sequence continues at coordinate 509,759 of JAXCMG010000049.1, read as the reverse complement.
TCAACAACCATGCAAAAATATCTCCAAACTAGAAGTCTGGAAATAGATTCTAGACTGGCTTTCCCATATGATGCTAGCTTTCTTTGTGCAGGGTTTATATTTATTTATTTAAATGAGCCGCCCCCCCAGCAGTCTGAAGTTAAGTGGTGCACCTGAAACACAAAGAATGAGGCCTCTTTTGTTTATTTTTAGCCAAGAATGGCATGGGTTGGGATGGGAAGGACATCTAACTGCAATTTCACCCCAACTTGCAGAACTCAATTCACCTTTCGCAGGATTCTGCACTGGGAAATCTTCTCTGAGCCTACAGTGCATCAAACATAGGGATGCTTGAGGAATTTGATATTCACTCATACTTATTAATTAAATGGCCTTGATATGCCCTGGGTGGAATAAGGACTCAGCTACATTAGCAAAGAAACAGCGATCTGAATGCACTATAAACATGCAACACAAGATGGCGCCAGAGAGGAGGAAATTTTAAACCGCTAATTTCCATAGAGATTTTTTTCTTTTGTTAAAACGATGTAATTTCTGGCTTATTTATAGTGTTGCTTTCCTGTGTTTAAAGGTAAAGGTACCCCTGACCATTAGGTCCAGTCGTGGACGACTCTGGGGTTGCGGGCTCATCTCGCTCTATAGGCTGAGGGAGCAGGCATACAGCTTCTGGGTCATGTGGCCAGCATGACTAAGCTGCTTCTGGCAAACCAGAACAGCGCACAGAAACACCGTTTACCTTCCCGCTGGAGTGGTACCTATTTATCTACTTGCACTTTGACATGCTTTCAAACTGCTAGGTTGGCAGGAACAGGGACCGAGCAACAGGAGCTTACCCCGTTACGGGGATTTGAACTGCAAACCTTCTAATCAGCAAGTCCTAGGCTCTGTGGTTTAGACCTGTGTTTAGATCCAGCCTAACACACAAATGAAAACTAAGTTATCCACCAGATTCTGCACTTCTTCAAAGGTTGCAAGACAGTTATTTCGCAGTTTAAGTTGATTGGAATCTGCCTTTAGATATGCACGGTGAGAGAAAATACACATTTAGATAGGGTTTAGAAAGCATTGTTTTGAATTTTTTAATGCACATTAATGCAGAAATGGAATGAAAAACCTATGAAAACAACTCTTAACAGGTGACAGATCTGTCCATTCCTAGCTGTGTACAATGGTACCTCGGGTTACAGACGCTTCAGGTTACAGACTCTGCTAACCCAGAAATAGTACCACAGGTTAAGAACTTTGCTTCAGGATGAGAACAGAAATCGTGCTCCGGCAGGGTGGCAGCAGCGGAAGGCCCCATTAGCTAAAGTGGTACCTCAGGTTAAGAACAGTTTCAGGTTAAGAACGGACCTCCGGAACGAATTAAGTTCTTAACCCGAGGTACCACTGTATTGCAATAGGACTGTGCTTACCTGTAGCCAATGTCATCCCAGCCACGGAAATCCTGGTGGAATCTCTGCATCGAGCGCATGTCCGCTGCACACGATGGGAAGCTTCGGCATGGCTTTGCAGGGGTGCTAGTGTGGTGGATGTATACGAAGCCCAGGGGCAACTGAAGCTGTGCAGGTGTTCCTCTGTAGGGTTGGGCACCCCACATGCACCGTGGGATGATTGCAGGACACTCTGTGAGGGGAGAAGAACACGGCCGATAAAGTAGGTCATGCAGTTAAAAAGCAGGTCAGCCAGCGTGTCTGCTTGGTGGAGGGGCAAATTGTAGGACAAAGGTGTTATTTGAGGCACAGCTCCTAGGTAAGGGTAGATAAAGGACTCCTAGGTGGATCAGTCCAGTCAAAGGCAACTATGGGGTTGCAGCGCTCATCTCACTTTCAGGCCGAGGGAGCCGGCGTTTGTCCACAGACAGCTTGTCAGGTCATGTGGCCAGCATGACTAAACCGCTTCTGGCACAACAGGACACCGTGACAGAAACCAGAGCACACGGAAATGCCATTTACCTTCTCGCCACAGCGGTACCTATTTATCTACTTGCACTGGTGTGCTTTCAAACTGCTAGGTTGACAGGAGCTGGGACAGAGCAACATGAGCTCACCCTGTCATGGGGATTCGAACCACCAATCTTCTGATCAGCAAGCCCAAGAGGCTCAGTGGTTTAGACCGCAGTGCCACCTGCATCCTAGGGCCAGATCACAGACAACCAGCTCTCCATGTGCTTAGAGCTATTATGTGATTTCACCCTCAACTATCCCTGTGCATCAGGATAAACCAGGCTCTTATGGTCCTCCCTACCCAGTTACATTTCGCATTCACATACCCTCCAAAATCCTAGTGATCGGAATTGGTCCCAAGCTCTTACAGGAGCCAGCTGACTAGTGCTAGAGCAATGGACCCCAAACGGGGACATCCCAGGATCCAGCCAGAAGCAAGGACGGCTTCCATAATTCCAGGAGTTCCCACTCAAATCGGGATGCTTGAAAGGTATGCGTTCATGTACAGTCTACATCAAGGGTAGGCAACTTAAGGCCCATGGGCCACAAGTGGCCCATGAGGGTTGTTTAACTGGCCCATGAGCCATCCCCAAACCGAGCTACCTGCTCGGCTAGTCCCTGCACACTGCACTAAACTGACGCAGCATGGTGTGGGAACTCACTTCCACGGTGCCGGAAATCACGTCTGCGCATGCGCAGACGTCGGAAATCGCGGGCGCAACCGCAATCCGGCCCATGGAGGGATCTCCACTGGAATGAAGCGGCCTAGGCGAGGAAACCTTGCCGATCTCTGGTCTACATTGCTAAGGTCATAGGCACCAACTCTATGGGGCCCTGGCCCCTTTGTCCCCCCAGTAAAATATTTAGGGGACACACACCCAATATTTTGTGCAAGCTGGTGCCTTGCTCCTTTTCGGCACCATTTCCGAGCATGTCTGAACAAGGGCAGCTGGGAGGAGGCAGGCTGGCCGGCCATTAGGAGAGGCAAGGGGGTGGCGGATGGGGAGGGGTCATGGGAGGCCAGCAAGCAGCCCCAAATGTTTTGCACATGGGTGGGAGTGATGCATGCCCTCTACTCTTCCCCTTTCCATCCACAAAATGAGAGTCTGTGTAATTTGCTCCAAACATCTTAGCAGAAAAGTGGGATATGATTATGTTAAATAAATGAACCACGTGAGCAAGGGGCTTTGAAAAGAAGTACATGTGGGCAGCATCCCATCTATGTAGTAAGAGGATCTGTTGTTTAGGATGGAATAGGGTAGGAGACAAACAGAGAACTAGTAGGGAGAAGTATATTTACATTTAAGGACCTTGTCGGGACGCGGGTGGCGCTGTGGGTAAAAGCCTCAGCACCTAGGGCTTGCTGATCGAAAGGTCGGTGGTTCGAATCCCCGCGGCGGGGTGCGCTCCCGTTGCTCGGTCCCAGCACCTGCCAACCTAGCAGTTCGAAAGCACCCCCAGGTGCAAGTAGATAAATAGGGACCGCTTTCTAGCGGGAAGGTAAACGGCGTTCCGTGTGCGGTTCTGGCTCGCCAGAGCAGCGATGTCACGCAGGCCACGTGACCCGGAAGTGTCTCCGGACAGCGCTGGCCCCCGGCCTATAGAGTGAGATGGGCGCACCAACCCCAGAGTCTGTCAAGACTGGCCCGTACGGGCAGGGGTACCTTTACCTTTTTAACAAGGGATGTGGGAGGAGATTTGATTCAGTGTGCATTTACAGCTGAATGTATTGCCCTTTTCGAAACAATCTGAGAACTAAAGTGCGCCCATCCTTCAAAATGTGCCCTTCTCTGAATTTTGCCAGTGTAGTTCTCCAACCTAAGTACACAGGAGACAGGAATAAATCCATTCTGGAGATGTGGTTTTCCGCATGTGATCCATACCTACATACAAAGCCGTGAATTCTTCTACAGCCTGGTTTGCAACGGATCTCAGTTCTTCATTTGTGAGGCCATCAAACAAGGGGTTGCTTTCATTCAGCCTCCGGAGCAGGAGGAGAGAATCCACTACTTGCATCCTCAGCTTTTCCTCGCTCACCAGAGCTGCAAAGTTCTTTCGTCGGAAGTTGCTCTGCATCGGACTTTCGCCTCCCAGGCCCTCTCCGCCATAATAATCCTTCAGCAGGACACTGAGGTTGGATGGCGGATCTGCTTTCTCTGCCAAGTAAGTACCTAGAATGAGGCCATCCATTGCACCATTGATAAAAGCATCCGGAAGAGTCGAGGGAGCCCCCATCAAGGTGAATTTTTGAGGTGCAGAGATGCTGTCCCAGCAGCCGTTGGGTCCCAGGGCCACCTGGCTTTGGTTGGTGTGAAAGAGGAGAAAGGCTTTGCCAAGGTCCATGGCAATCGTTGTGGCAAAGAGGGGCTCCAGAGTAAGGGGTAGCTCTACCACAGAACTATTGGTGGAGTTGGCGATCGAAGGTGTGGCGCGCAGAGTCTCCTTATGGCTCCTCTGGAGCCCGGCAGCTATCCCAGCAAGAAGGGGACTGAGCGAAACTGTAGTCCCATCAGGAGTCAAGACCACCCCATGTTCTACCAAGGAGGCGTCAACCTCGTGGTTCACCAGGTTTTTGAGGAAAATGCTCTGCTGCTCACTCAAATAAGACACGTCTGAGGGTGCCGAAGTCACGGGGCCGAGGAGAAGCTGGCAGAGCTCGCCCTCGCAACACTTCAGCTCCCGGAAAAGCTCTGTCACAGTCTGGTGCAGGGTCCCTCTCAGCTGGGATTCAAAGTCTTCCAAAACTCCAGTGACAGAGTCCATGTGCAATGTCGAATAATCTGGAAAGGGCAGGATTGAAGTAACACAATTGGAGCAAGCAAGCGGACAGTGGGAAAGGAGAAAGCAGATGTTAAAGAGCAGGTTTCTGTGGGGAAAGTGGTATTGGCGGAAGCACTCAGACATGGACCAAAAAAGCGCAGACCCAGGGGCTTAGCATGGGGTCATGGGGGGCATAGCCCCGGGCACACAGTTTTTAGGGGGCGCAAACCAGGTGCCCCCAGGCAAGGGGGTCTCTCACTGAATGGCTGCTCAGCCAGCACTGGGGGTATTCACTTGTCAAGGGCTGTGTTGACGGCTGGTCTCCTCCCTCCACAGGCAGGCAGATGGCACAGTGCAGCCCGGCTTGGCTCTGGTGGCAAGAGCTGGGCTGGTGCATAGGCTCTGTGCCCACCCGCCTGGAGGTGTTGGTGGCAAGGGCTGGGCCAGCACAGAGGAAAATCAGGCAACCACCAGGTAAGTAGGTACAGGATTGTAGCCTATGTCTGAATGAACTGGGCTGCCCTTTGGCAACTGATGCCAGGACTGTAAAAATAACACACTGCTCAGCTAATGCAAGTCATCTGTTGGTACCCATATTGGCTGACTCATATTAGGTCTATCAGAACATGCCCTTTGTGAAAAGAGAGAATTAAAACAGAAATGAATAGCGCTTGTGAGGCTTTCTGGTTATCCATCTAGCAAAAGCATGCAGGGATAGTGGAAGTTTTGCGGCAGGGCTAGAAGCAGATTCCCTGGACACCTGTGATTTCAAACAGAATTCAGGCCCCTGACCATTCCCTTCTGTCCTTCTCAAACTCATTTGTTTGTCACCCCAGAGGCTTTGTGAGAACAGAGCTAGCACAGCGCTGGGTGCATATTGATCGAGTCTTACCTGTACTGTCCACGGAGACACAGAAAAGCACAGGTACGAGGCTCAGCCATGGTGGCAACATCTCGTCTGCTGGGTGAAGTGCAGCCTTTGATTGTGGAGCCAGCTGGCACCTGAAGCAATGAGGCGGGGAGGGGAGAAACAAATAAATGTCAAGGGGCTGGACTGCTGAATGTGAGCTGGAGGCCAATGAGGAAAGGCAGTGGTTCACAACATCCCCAGACCATGCCCCCCCCCCCATCATCCTGAATGGCAAAGCCTGTCTTCAGAACATGCAAATTTCACCTCTTCACTTGAGAAGCTCTGTAGAAAGTGGCATTTTAAGGACCCTTGAATGGTGTTGCAAAGCAAATGCTGATGTTCCACAAGTTCTATTTATTTTTTTTTGTACCCTGTTCTGCTGCAATTGATCTGCAAATACCTAGAAAGCTGTTCAGAGATACACATGTGTGCAGAATATTCTTGGAACTGTTTAAAAAACTTTCCATTGTATTTTATTAGTGAAAGAATGGTCAAGTGCATAGCTTATTTTTGAACCTGGCTTTTGTTCAGGGTATTCAGGAGGCAGCTGTGACAGACAGCGTTCTTTCCTGGATATGAAAAATCTTGCTATGAGGTCACACATAACCTTGGTGACTTCCAGATTAGATTAGTGCAATGCACCGTATGTCTGACTTTTCCTTGAAAAGTGCCTTGCAACAACAGCTGTCCATGAATGCAGCTGACCAACACATATTTTTTTCTCTTATTACTCCTCAGTGACATACACATCCAAACTTTCTCCAGATGTTACACTGCATTTCAGTTACCACCATAATCATATACATGTCTGTCTAGAAAAGAATCCCATTGAGTTAAATAGGCCTCACTCCCAGATAAGTGAATACAGGACTAGGGACTAGCCCCACTTACCCAGGAGTAAGCCCTATCATCCCTCAGGGGGACTTACTTCCACGTAGATGCAGTTAGGATTGTGGTGTAAGTATTACATCAGCTTGGCTTGCTCAGAACATGCAATGGAACATATTTTTGTTCAGGGAACTGTCAGTTTGGACCTTGCTGGGCTTGCTGAACAGCAGCAAACAGGCACCCAGTAAAAGGTAAAGGTAAAGGACCCCTGGACGGTTAAGTCCAGTCAAAGGCGACTATGGGGTTGCAGCGCTCATCCTGCTTTCAGGCCAAGGGAGCCAGTGTTTGTCCACAGACAGCTTTCCGGGTCATGTGGCCAGCAGGACTAAACCACTTCTGGCGCAACAGAACACTGTGACGGAAACCAGAGTGCACGGAAACGCTGTTTACATTCCTGCCACAGTGGTGCCTATTTACTCGCGCTGGCGTGCTTTCGAACTGCTAGGCTGGCAGGAGCTGGGACAGAGCAACGGGAGCTCACCCCTTCATGGGGATTCGAACCACCAACCTGATCGGCAAGCCCAAGAGGCTCAGTGGTTTAGACCACAGCGTCACCTGTGTCCCTGAGGCACCCAGTATTGCAGCTATGATGGATTGCCTGTAGTCTGAAGATGCAGGGAATGTGCAAATCAACCCTGAAACAAACTTGATGGAAGCACATGGAAGAAGGAGCCCTTCTACCAGACCCTTACTGATTCCAGACATGTCATTTTTTACGCTTGTCTAGCTTCTAAAAATAGGGACGCGGGTGGCGCTGTGGGTAAAAACCTCAGCGCCTAGGGCTTGCCGATCGAAAGGTCGGCGGTTCGAATCCCCGCGGCGGGGTGCGCACCCGTTGCTCGGTCCCAGCGCCTGCCAACCTAGCAGTTCGAAAGCACCCCCGGGTGCAAGTAGATAAATAGGGACCGCTTTATAGCGGGAAGGTAAACGGCGTTTCCGTGTGCGGCTCTGGCTCGCCAGAGCAGCGATGTAACGCTAGCCACGTGACCCGGAAGTGTCTCCGGACAGCGCTGGCCCCCGGCCTATAGAGTGAGATGGGCGCACCAACCCCAGAGTCTGTCAAGACTGGCCCGTACGGGCAGGGGTACCTTTACCTTTTTAGCTTCTAAAAATAAAAGGGAGTGGGGTCATTACCTGGCAGAAGCAGGTATCTGGAAGGACACTTAGTACAGTGGTACTTCAGGTTAACAACTTAATTCGTTCTGGAGGTCCATTCTTAACCTGAAACTGTTCTTAACCTGAGGTACCACTTTAGCTAATGGGCTTTCCGCTGCTACCGTGCCGCCGCCACACGATTTCTGTTCTCATCCTGAAGCAAAGTTCTTAACCCGAGGTAATATTTCTCGGTTAGCAGAATCTGTAACCCGAAGTGTCTGTAACCTGAAGTGTCTGTAACCCGAGGTACCACTGCACAACATTAAGACTACATATCCTTCCAAGAAAAGAGGTGTCTTCCCTGCTTGGTGCAACCCATTGTTCCCATCAGGAAGGAATCACCCCAGCCTAAAAATGATTTAGCAGCAAGTCTGAAAACACACACACACACACACACACACACACACACACACACTGCCCACTTCCCTTGGTGAGGAAACAGCTGGTCTCCCACCCTGCTCAGTCCTATCTAAATCATTCGATTTCACCAGATACGGTACGTGCCTTTCCAAGAATAAACAAAGTTCTCTGTTATCTATCTGAGGGGTCATTTTGTAACTCGGTGAACTTTCCTCCCTCATAACCCGAGTGGGTATGCTTGTTTGCCTCCTTGAATGTGCAGAAGGCAGCATGACTCATGCCAAGGGCTGAGTGAAACAGTTGCTGGGCATGCAGCAACTACTTCGCTCCTGCACAAACCAGCTCCTTTTCTGCAGGCTGCTGGTTTCGAGCAACAGAATTAGGTACCTCTCTCACTTCACACTGTTTTTTAAGTCGTTTGCGGTGGTGTCATCAAAAGCTCTTAATTCAAAGCCACTGGTGGCGCCTGCAAGAGACTAGCTGGTTGTAGGCAGAGTTGACACATCCCCACGCACAATTTTCATTCAGTTTTCTAGTTGCATCCAGTTGGCCCCAATTCATAAAAAATGTCAAGTTCCACTCACTGAGTCTTTCTCCTCCAAAGAGATAGAGAAATAATTTAGGCTGGACTGCCTATCCAGCTGCTGCTTCTTCTATTAATTAATTAATTGATTAAATTTATATTCTGCCCTTCATCCTACACATCTTAATCTGGACCTAGGCATCACAACCCACTAATAATTTTTTTATTAATTATTATTATTATTAATTCCCTACTCATCTGGCTGGGTTTTCCCAGCCACTCTGGGCTTCTCCCAGCAGAATATAAACAATTATTAACAACTTGCTCATTGCACAACAACTTCATTTTCCTCCTCCCTTTGCAAGAGGGGCTTGGCCGTTATTCCTCCTATCCGCCCACCCCAAAATTCAGCAAAGATACTGTGGTTAGATCAAAGCAAAACAAATGTGCCCCTTCTGATGAAAGCCATGGCATAGGCAAGGGTGTATATCTCAGAATCTGCACCAAACAGCCTCTGATGCAGAATCCAGTTGTTATTTCAGGATTCTAGTCCTCATGATGATAGAACATAGGTAACAAACACTGAAGCCTTCTTTCGTCTGAAAGTTTGGAAACCAGAATTCCATTTTCCTCACTTCTTTAGTAATACCTGTCTCCCTATCCAGATTACTCGTATATTCCTGATCCCTCCCTGTTCTTGTCAGTTGAATCCAGAAATAACATTCCTTTGGGCAAGTAACTGCAGCATTTCTCTGCTTATTACAGCACCCGGCAGACTTCTATAGCAGTGAAATTAGTCATGTCTTTGTAGGGTTTCTGGAGGTGAGGAAGCTGCATTTCAGCATAGCTTCCTTTCCACCACAGTAGCCCCTATGGGTTTTCTAGTTGTAAAAGGAAGAATTTTGTAATTCTACATTTCCGCTTCCTAAACGCAACAGAGAAAAGCTATTCAGTGCTGCCCTGGAAAAGTCCTCCTACAGCGATTCTCCACTCTGCAGCCAGTTCAAGGGCATAAAATCCCTGGAATTTATGGGATCACAACAGTTTTGGCACAGCTAGGGTGAGATGCAGGAATGACAAACCTAGACAGCATCTTAAAAAGCAGAGACATCACCTTGCCGACAAAGGTCCATATAGTTAAAGCTATGGTTTTCCCAGTAGTGATGTATGGAAGTGAGAGCTGGACCATAAAGAAGGCTGATCGCCGAAGAATTGATGCTTTTGAATTATGGTGCTGGAGGAGACTCTTGAGAGTCCTATGGGCTGCAAGAAGATCAAACGCATCCATTTTTAAGAAAATCAGCCCTGAGTGCTCACTGGAAGGACAGATCCTGAAGCTGAGGCTCCAATACTTTGGCCACCTCATGAGAAGAGAAGACTCCCTGGAAAAGACCCTGATGTTGGGAAAGATGGAGGGCACAAGGAGAAGGGGACAACAGAGGACGAGATGGTTGGACAGTGTTCTCGAAGCTACCAGCATGAGTTTGACCAAACTGCGGGAGGCAGTGGAAGACAGGAGTGCCTGGCGTGCTCCGGTCCATGGGGTCACAAAGAGTTGGACACGACTAAACAACAACAAGGGTGAGATGTAGAGGAGACTTAGAACCAGAAAATAGGGAGTTTGGAAAATCATTTAGGACTGAACTCCTGGTAAGTGCAGTAGCCCTGGGGAGAATAGCCTGTCCTCTTTTAGGGGAGGAGAAAGATGAAGAGGGCACCTCTATGCACAGTGCTCTCTGTGCAATCCCATCACCAAAGCCCGCAAGAGCCATTCCCCTGTGCTATCTAATTGGAAAATAAATGCTTACCTTCCTCAAGCAGGGAACCGGTGTGGTAATCCTGCCAGCTACCTGGGCTCAGGGATCTTATACCATTCCCGACAGCCGGCCAACCTTACCCAAGCGATTTCCCCACGTTCATGACAGATGCGACAGGCTGCCGTTTCTGCACCGCTAGCAAACCTGCTCTGTCAACGTGGGTGAGCTACCCAACCCCTCTGCTTGGAGGAATTCCCAGCGCTCTGACCTTGTTGACCTGCTGAGGGAGATCCCCTAAGCGCTCCAAGCAGGGATTTGGCAGTGTTCTGCTGGGAGGCACATTATTGACACAAGGAACCTAAACAAAGTAGGGCAACACATGAAGGCACGCAACCCTTTGGTATCTGGGGGTGGGGAAACCGAGGCAGCAGGGTAAGGGTTTCATTTCCTCGGCATCTCCAAAGTGGCAGAAATTATGCCTGGTGGATTCCGTCAGTGGAGAAGAAGACGATGTTCTGTGTTTGCTGATGAAAGTGTCCACCATGTGCAGAGGGTGGGGAGAAAACACATTACAGTCATACCTTGGAAGTTGAACGGAATCCGTTCCAGAAGTCCGTTTGACTTCCAAAACATTCGGAAACCAAAGCACAGCTTCTGATTGGCTGCAGGAAGCTCCTGCAGCCAATCGGAAGCTGCGGAAATCCATCATATGTTCAGCTTCCAAAAATAGTTCACAAACCAGAACAGTCACTTCCAGGTTTGCAGCATTCAGGAGTCAAAACGTTTGAGAACTAAGCTGTTTGAAAACCAAGGTATGACTGTAGAGCTGACTCTTCCCCATCGTTTATTATTTATGGAGTGAACTGAATAACACGGAGAACTTGGAATTTAATTTAATTGGAAGTATAATTGCTCATATATCTTCAGTTGGAAGGAAGGATGAAAGGAGTCTGTGAGCTTGCCAAGGAACTGATAAAGTTCTTTTCTGAGACATCTGCAGTTCGAAAGACCACTCTTCTTCCCAGGCCAAGAAGAAAAATGGTGACAACAGATTATTTCTTGGGACAGAGTAACTTTTGCAGCCGTTGTTAAAGTAGCAAAACTATTGTATGGGATGGAGCGATGCAGAATTTTCTGGAACAATGGGATATCAGCTCTGCCCAAGGCATGATGGAGAACAACAACAACCAGGGGACAGAAAGACATAACATCTTACAAGGACAGGAAGAAACATCACGTACAGAATAATTGCCACGCACAGGAAGAACAAGGATATAGTTTGAGTGCCTCACTTGCAGCTCAATAAATCATTTAATGTGTCAACACAAATAGAAGTTATTTATATTGCCGTTGTTGTATAAGGGATTATTATTATGACTGGAATGTAATGGAAATGAATAAGATTGTGGAACGCAGAAATAAAGCAAATAATCAAGCCACCAATTCTAGCATGCGGGGGCCCACTTTATTTAAATTATCTAATTCTGTATTTGAACGATTGGTAATAATAATTGTATACAGTGGTACCTCGTTTTGAGTCCGGGATCCGTTCCAGAGCCCCAGACACTTGACGAAAGTGACACTCAACAAAGCACCGCTCTGTGCATGTGCGCAGAGCATTTTTGTAATTGTGCACATGCGCGAAGCGCGATTTAGCGCTTCTGTACATGCGCAAGCAGCAAACCCTGAAGTAACCTGTTCACCACAATGGACAGAAGACAGGGTGGACATAAACGGAGATACCAATGTAATAAATTGGTATTGTTATGAGGCTATTATTGGATTGTAATTGAAAACTAACAAAAATATTATTAAAAAAAGAGAAAGAAAACACATTTGCTCACTCAATTACCTGCTCTATTCATTAGCATAGAAACATCTCTGTATTGACTCCTAACCCAACAAACCCACAGCAGCTAAGAGGCCTAACTTTCTTTCTAGCTTACAGATATTTTACTTCTAGATTAGAGAGAGAATGTTTTCCCTCAGCAACAGAGCCCCGTGATTGTTAATGGAGGCCAACGTTTCTGTGCACCATAGAGTCTGTTCTTGGACAACCATAGGCAACTGGTACCCCTGTGGATCTAGCCCCCAGAATCTCCAGGCTAGCCACTGATCCCCACTCTGCATCTCCAGAACTGTGCAGTTGTGAACCACACCTGGAGTCCTGTGACGGGTTCTGGGCACCTCAATTTAACAAGGATATCGACAAGCTGGAACATGGGGAAAGGAAGGCAACCAATCAGTTGCCACAAACAGAACTTTAGTCCAATGTTGATTTGCTGGCCAGCACTGACACCAAAAATGACATAGCGATAGTGGAGGTCAGGTGCTGCAATTTAGTTAAGATCTGCGGGTAATTACCATGTTGCATCATATTTATTGCCTACATTTATATTTTGCCTTTCCGTCAAGGAGCTCAAGGCCATAAACATAGTTCTCTCCGTTCCATTTTATTCTCACAACCCCCCTGAGTGGTTATCTTCCAGTGAGCTTCATGCAACTAAATCCAGATTTGCTTAAGGTGGAGAATCCCTAACAGACCAATGACTTATTGCTGGATGAGATAGATTGTTCCCTGAAAAATTGTCGTTTTAGCCTTTTATTACTTAATTGCTTCCGGGTGTTATTACAATCGAGCAGTATCTAAAGCTTGTGAAACAAAATAAATAAATGTCAGAGTATAAATTGCAGGTAATGCCTGTTCCAGTCCGTCCAGATGTGAAAGAGTAGCATCATTCCTTTAAGGACTGCTATCATGTTAAGGTGCTCCCGGCTCACTGCAATGACCTAACTAAACTCCACCTACCTGCTTATCTAGGGATGACTGCAATTCCTCCGAGCTGATACCACACGGCTTCTTTTGTTCCGCACAGCAGCTAGCGCCATTTTGACGCCGAATGAAATACTGAATGCCAGTAATAGAAAGGGTAGCAGTTGGTTGCATGCATGTAGCACATCGTTTCCCTCCTTTTAGGTGAGATTTCTGGTCTTGTCCAGTTTTCAGGTTTACAGATGTATCAGCCATTCTTTAATGTAGGGTACTATGAGGCAATAAGGCCAGATCAGGCTTTGCGGGTTAAGCTGTGTCGTAAGAATGGAAAAACACTGACCGTACGGGTGGAGGCCGGAAGTCAACAAAGGTAGAGGAATGCTGCCAAAAGTATTCGTGATTGAATGTATTGCCCTCGGCTGTACTTGAGGGATGATTCCAACAGATTCTACACGAAAAATGCTTATGTCCCTGTGGAGATGGCAGTACCGAATTGGTGGCGCATACCCTTCTGTCTTGCACTCTTTATAAAGACTTGAGGAATGAGATTATCACTCCTCTTTTATTGTCCGTTCTGGGTCGCCCAGCCACCGCCACAGTGTCCTTTCTCTTGGCAGATCAAGATGAGCAGGTGACAGCAAAGGTTGTAAGGTTTTTAGCTGGGGCAATCAGAATAAGATCCATTATTTGACTATTATTCAAAACCCTAAAATGTATTTCATGTTATTGACTTTTTATTCCTATTCTTTGTACAGTGGTACCTCGGGTTACATACGCTTCAGGTTACATACGCTTCAGGTTACAGACTCTGCTAACCCAGAAATATTACCTCGGGTTAAGAACTTTGCTTCAGGATGAGAACAGAAATCATGCTCCGGTGGCGTGGCAGCAGTGGGAGGCCCCATTAGCTAAAGTGGTGCTTCAGGTTAAGAACCGTTGCAGGTTAAGAACAGACCTCCGGAACGAATTAAGTACTTAACCGGAGGTACCACTGTATATCGTATTGTTGTTTTATTGCTATGGCTGATGGCCATAGCAAATAAAGAGATGCAAGTGAGGCATTCAAACTATATCCTTGTTCTTCCTCTGTGTGGATTATTCTGTCCGTGGCAAATAAAGATTCATTCATTCAAGAGTATTTGTGAAGGTGAAGGACTGAAATGTTGGGAGGACTGATATGGCATTGCTTTAAGGTAAGGTAAAGGGACCCCTGACCATTAGGTCCAGTCGTGACCGACTCTGGGGTTGCGGCGCTCATCTCGCTTTATTGGCTGAGGGAGCCGGCGTTTGCCCGCAGACAGCTTCCGGGTCATGTGGCCAGCATGACTAAGCCGCTTCTGGCGAACCAGAGCAGCACACGGAAACGCCGTTTACCTTCCCGCTGGAGCTGTACCTATTTATCTACTTGCATTTTGTGCTTTCGAATTGCTAGGTTGGCAGGAGCAGGGACTGAGCAACGGGAGCTCACCCCGTCGCAGGGATTCGAACTGCCGACCTTCTGATCGGCAAGTCCTAGGCTCTGTGGTTTAACCCACAGCGCCACCTGCGTCCCGGCATTGCTTTAAACGAATGCTTAAAAAAAAAACCTTGTTAGACCATTGCCGAGGGAGCCAGGGGTGCAGCACAAATAGTAAGTTTCCAAGTGTGGTGCAGGAGGGTTTTGAAAAGCCAAACTTCCCTCATCTATATAGCTGCTACAAGCAGAGAAGTCTTACTGTCAAGAGATTGGCCGCTGGCCAAGGTAACTCCAGCAGGCTCCTAGCTATTTGCAAGGGCATTCTGGCAGGATGAGGCCAATAAACATATAATTAGTGGACAGATAAAACAAAAATTGTCCCACTGTAGACATTCCAATGCCTCTTTCATCATGAAAGCTGCTTCTTTATTCCTGATCAGCTTCCTATTTTTGTAAACATTTTTTAGTCCCTATGAGAACGGAGCGATGGAGAAATTTCTGGAACAACAGTGGGATATCAGCTCCACCCAAGGCATGATGGAGAACAGCAACAACCAGGAAAAAGATAGACATAACATTTTACAAGGACAGGAAGGAACACCACGGACAGAATAACTGCCACACAGAGGAAGAACAAGGATATAGTTTGAGTGCCTCACTTGCAGCTCTATAAATCATTTAATGTTTCAACACGAATAGAAGTTATTAATACTGCAGCTGTTGTATAAGGGGTGATTATTTTGACTGGAATGTAATTGAAATTAATAAGATTTTGGAATACAGAAATAAAGAAAATCATCAAACCATCAAATCTAGCATGCGGGGGCCACCTAAATGATATAATTCAGTATTGGTATTATATATATATATATATATATATATGCAGGTTTTGGTGTCCTCGGGTGTCTTCCCGTGTAAAAGTTGGGG